>WJFB01000253.1:0-79277 GCA_009870185.1 Pygmarrhopalites habei | reverse complement strand
TTTTTCTGAAAAAAGTTGCCCTTTTTTGGCAAAATGTGTGCCCTTTTTTGGTAAAATGGTTCCTAGCCCTCAAATCTTAAAAAATGCTCTGACTTTGTGTATGCAGAAATTCAAAAAAATTATGTGTATAGGCTAGCAGGATAAATTTTCAATCTAATATACATTGAGGCGTGGGTGGAGAAAGTGAATTTTATTGAATATTAGAATTAAGAAAATTTTATTGGAAAAAAAACTTCAACTTTGTCAATGGTTCCACAGAATCACACAAACTGAGGACATTGAAACTGCGAAAATTGTGTAAAATTCATCACTTCAAACCCGCATTTTTCCACACACACACAAAATAAGTATGTTTACTACACACGCACACACACCATAGGATAGTAATGACAATGTGTAGGAAAAATGTTGATAGTGTCTGGTTGGAAAGTACCTACCTCACTTCACCATACCTTTTGCATTATGATGAGCTATAGTTCATTGGGGATATAATAGAGGAGAAAGGAGGAGACAGGGACGTTAGGGCGAGAACTAGAGAGGGGGAGGCTTCCAAACATCCAGTTGAAGAGATTTAAGTGCAATGGGATAAAAGAAGACAATATAAAGAGTAATCACACTCGCTGAGGCACACACATCACATCACACACCCTCTTTACTCTCCCTCTCTCCCTCTCTCTTTCTTTCTCTCAGTTTTGGAGTGAAAGTACACGCGACATTGCATGGAAAAAATATTTTGTTGTCGGATGGGGGAAGGAATCCGAACAAAAGGAAACAAGACCCTCTGCCCTCACACACAATATATTATGACGACTAGGATGTATAGGATGGTACATCATTTATACATTTTCGGGAGTGTGGAGAAAGTGTGGGGTTGTTGTGTTGTCTCTTTTTCTCCCTGTGCCTGCCTGCGTGTGTGGTGTAATGCAATATTAGATAAAAAGTAGTGTCTACCTCCTCCTATCTCTCCCTTCCTCCTTGTAGACTGTAGAGAGGAGGAGTTTGATAAGAAAATAAACTACACACACACACACACACATTTACCCATTTACGCCATGCACATAACTGCACATGAATTGCATGACCAGAGTGGTCCACACACGTATGTATGTAGACGCACGAAACGACAGTACCTATGGGGGAGAAAGTCTCACAACTGTAAATACATGAGGTACTTACAGGGACGAAGAGAGAGGAGGAGAGGAGAGATGGGGCAAAAGTTGAGTCTCTCTCTCTCTCTCATGGTGTCTTGTGTGTGTGTGTGGTGAGAGCAAAGTTCTAGCAAGAAAATTAATTTTGGTGTCATACTACAGTACCTTTGGTGGTAGTGTGTGTGTGTTTGGAACTCCTCGGTCGTCACTTGTTTACGACAAGATAACGCATCATATCACACCACTGCCTTTTCCCAGACCATTTCTATCTATACGTGTTTATATGGAGTGAACTCGGTCCGCTGTGTTCACCCTTTGTTTACACATGACGAGATAAGGATGCACACACTATAATACGCACCAAATACGCGAAGCCATGCTGCTACGGCTGATGTGTATGTGTGAAATTTTGTTCTAGGTTAGATTAGACGTGAGCACGCATTTCCAGGAGGAGGAGGAAGAAGAACTAGAGGAAGAGGGTAGGGGTTTGAATGGGGATAAATATAACACTGTGTCATATCATCGTTTCTTCATCGGGAGAATACCCTTCCGTACCAGTTTTTCGGTGTACCGTAAAAATTGCTATATAAGCCTCTCGGCGTCAAACTATTAATTTCAAGATTACATTAGATTTGACAAGTAAAACTAATTTTCGTTTGAAATGTATGTGTTTTTATTTTTCGAAAAAAATGTTTTGAGATTTAGTTTGAGTAGGATTTTGTCGCGTTTTATCCATCCTCTTACGTCATGAGTCATACATATACGTGAAATACAATTCTTGAAGCGTACATGAAGGTTTTCTTCTTCAAATGATTGCTGCACTATTAGTGCCGGCACGAGTCACCCTTCTTTTTAGACACGAAGAAGTTACACGAGGGAGATAGAGAAAATTCAAATGACTCAATGTCAGGGTGACACGTGTGGTACAAGTATTGTTCCTTTTGTGATGTCGGCTGAGTTTAGTCGACAATAGGAGGATTCTCGTTGTGAAATTGAATTTAGCTTGTGAGTGTTAGTGGGACATACAGAAGGAGAAAGTTGTACAGAGTCAACAGACACAATCAGTCAAATTTGTCAAAAGTTGGAATTAATTAAAAATTTCACAAACTCTTCTCTGTAACCTTCCCATTTACTCATCTATTTACAATTAAATGACAAATCAGTTGTGTAAAAGTTATCTACAATCTTGTGTGTGTGTGTATGCGTGTGTGGATGTGGGTGAATTCAAGTGCACAGGAGTAAACATGAGAGACGATGATGTGTGAGGGGGAAAGTTTATAATGGATAAACTCTCTTTCTCTCTCTCTTTCTTTCTCTCTTTGTGTCCTGTGGAGAGTACATACCCAATGCATTATATTGGAAGGAATGGAGGGGTGTGTGTGATTGCAACTCTTCTCTTTGTATCCGAAGTGTAATCTCAGCACGTGACTGATCCACACAGACGTATATTATTAAAGGAAGAGAAGCAAGATGAGGAGGAGGACGAGTTGTCTCTCTCAAATGTCCTCGTTTTATCACCTCCACTTCCGTAATGTCATGTTTTCATGAACACCCACCCACCAGATATGAAAGCGGGAGGGAGTGCGGGGATCCTTTATTCATCCTACCCTTAACTACCTTCATCCCGTACACACAACCGTTGTATACACGTAGAGTATGTATAAAGGTGTGATTCTGGAGAAGAGTAAACAGGATGAAAATGATTGGAAAATGTACAGCCTCCACATACATATTGTATACGCACCACCAAACACACACACACAAATACCAAATAAAATCCGCACATGGAAATGAGAAATTGTACCCGGGAGCGACAACATAATTACATTTCGGATCAAACGCAATTATTGCACCTTCCTTTCTCTCTCCTCTATAAACTCTCTCAAACCAAATTCACTCTTTACTTTATGACTTGTGGGCGGTTCAATTTTCAAAGCTCTCTCTATTATTTCATTTGGATGGAAAAGAAAGGAATTTGTTGTCATCCCAAAGCACCCACGGCGTGTGTGTGCGTCTCAGACACACCTTCATGTTTATTCTTGGTTAAAAGTTATGAAGAAATGCAATCAAATATTGATACAATGAAATAATATGTAAATTCAAAGAATTTTTCAGACAAACTTGATCATCCTTTGCATCCTTTCAAAAATTATTGTTGATAATAAAATTGAGATAGTTGCATCGTTAAATTTTTACCGCTTTCGCCAATATGCACGGATATTCCAGTCTCTCACGTGCCATTGTTGTTTTTCATAATAACTAGGACAAATCCCTGGCTCAATTTTCACGGTGCATCGTCATTTATGAGGATGACGTAATCTCTTCAGATTTATTGCAGATGTATTAAATTTAGCAAAATCCATGTCCTTGTCTTTCCGTCAATTTGAGTCCTCACCAATGTTGACGAATAATTAGAGTGACATGGAGAATTTTCGGTGAATACGAACAACGTAATGTGCAACAAGAGTGTGAGTTACTGTGCACGGTCCCTTATTATAAAGATAAGGTAAACAAATCATACTTTGGGTTTTGTTCCTCTCCCGTCAAGTTTGTTCAGAATTTGGTGGCCCTTTAAAATGTGGTGATGCTTTTGAGTATTTTGTGTTTTCCTCCTTCCCCTCCTCCTCCTCTTCTGGCACATTATAATATGCAGCTCATGTAAACAAATAATGGAGTGTGTGTGAGGGTTACAGTGTAGTCCTTCCCCAGACAAGCTCATTAATTTCATACACCCTGACGACAAGATGTTAATTTGATTTGTTTACCAGCCGCTCATTTTCCAGACAACACAAACACGGTGGAGAGAGGTTTGGAAGGCGAAAATGAGAGAGAGAGGGGAGAAGACGGGAAGAAATTATCTCAACAAATATTACTCCTCCATACAACGTCTCACTTTATTATGTAGGCTATTTAGTATGCTTGAGTACATATTCCACACAAACACAAAAGAGGGAGAGTCAATGAAGATGTATTTTCCATATTTTCCATGTATTTAATTTTGAGGACAATTCAAACATGACAAAAACAGGTTGTTGTTGTTGTGGATAAAAGCTATTCACAATTGTTGTCGTTTTTCTCCTCCTCAATTGTAACTACTAATTTCAGGTAAACAGTTAAAATTAAATGCGCACTTATAATAAGTCATGAGGAATGTACGAAATAGTTGCAAAAATTATTTGCACTCTACTATGACATCACAATTTCAATCATTATCATCCATTCGCATTCGTTAAAGGGACTTTTATTTGTAAATGTAACATTTCTGTACTGCGATTCTTAATTTTTAATTACACTTGAAATGCTCAAATATAATTTTGCACACTAATTAAATAAAACATCAGTGCCTCATTTTAAATCAAACTTGCATGACATGAAATAGCCTCCCATTCATCGCCTGTGAAACTTTGTCATTTGAAATTATATGACGTTTTTCAATGTAACCTTGTCATTTCGTTTACAATTAAAAATTCAGTTCATGCAATTAGATATGGCCGGCACACACACACAGGAACGATGTTTGACCTTTCAACAAATTTCGTTCAAACCATTTAAAACAAATTCTCTCGTGAGTTCATTTGAACTGTCTTTGTATGCACCTATGTTTGTGTTTGTGACGTCTTGTTACAAATTGACCTAGAAGATGATGACTATGACATATAATGTTAAATTGAATCCAAGTCATTCCATGTTCCATCTCACATTACATTTCGTCCTCCTCTGAATCATCTAAATGGTTTGAGATGGACGGACTCCCTACACAGTCGACAGGACGTGGGTGGAAATGGGAAGAGATAGAGCGAAAGTGGGCAGAAAGTAGTTTTTAACTTGCAGAAAAAGACTCTATACCCACACACACACACATGCACACACCTAGTCTACCTTTTTAGTTGCCTGGCAGGGCACTTGATGGGACACTCGAAGGTCTCTTCCTCCTCCTTCCAAGTTGTTGAAGTTGGTAAAACCACTTGAAACGCTTTCAGTTCTTGAGAAGGGGAGAGACTAGTTTATTGGGCTTTTAGACATGGTCGACTGACTGATTGAAGAAAGAATTGAATTGAATTGTCTCTCAAATGCTTACATCTACAGAAACACACTTATACTTATATGTAAGGTACGTACTTTAGATCTTGTAAGACGCCGTCGGAGAGATTGCATTACAAAACCCCGACTCTCTCATTCCCCTCCTCCTCCTCCTTTCTCTCCTCTCTCTCTGCAGTCGTGGAGATGGAGAAGGAGGGCCTCAGACTTTTGGTTTTCCTTCTCTCTATCTTTTACCTCTGCCTCTCTGATACTAGAGTCTTCATCGGCAAACTAATAGAGACTGGATAGAGAAGATCAATCCATATCCACATCTCTCTCTCTCTTTTTATTCCTTCCCCTCTTGTTTTTTACCTCCTCCTCTAAATCCCCATTCAAGCACAGGCGGTTTTGCTAAAACTGCCGTAAACCCAGGGGAGATGTGACTAAAGTTTTTCCTCTCTCTACTTCTCTTTGACTCTCCTTTATTCCTGAGGAGTCTGGACTTTCTCTCTCTCTCTCTCTATTGTAGTGCAGAGCTATGTGACCAACCCAACGTCAGACTCTATACACTCCTCTGTTCTGGACAAATCTTCACTTTATTGTTATTTTTACGTCCTTTCCTCCTTCCTATACTGATCATTGACAAAATTTTGAATTGGTCGTTCCAACAAATAGCTCAAAGCTAATTTTTTTCTCCTTTACTCAAAATCAGCAGTTTTTTCCTCCTCTTTTTCTCCTAGCTGTCCCTTTTATCCCTAGCTTTGTCCGGATCCCCCATGGACCCCCTTTTTCCTCTCATCCTTCTATGTGTCATCCCATGCGGGTTTTATTGGCCCAAATTCAACTTTTTGAACGGTTTTCCGACCTCCGTTTCTTTTTTATTTGATTCAAATGATTTGAATGAGGCGTGGAGCAGCTCAACGGCTTCTAGACCTCCTTCCATTTAGTTTGAATTTTATGAAGTCTCACACACACACACGCACACACAGAAAGAGAGTGAAGCAAATAACCATTCTCTCAATTCTCTCTCATTATGTTGTGTCATAGGTCATAGACTTTCTCTTTCCATCCTGTCTATTGTTATTATTAACGTGGCAGTCTGATGGAAAGAAAATGGAATTTCCGCGCATTTTTGAAAAAGGAATTTGTGTGCGTGTGTGTGTGTCAAAAAATGTTTTTGCAGTCTGTATCCCTGTCGACTGCCGATGGCAAATAATGAAATGTCCTCGTCAATGACAGCCACAACAAAAAGAGGAGTGACTGGAGTCTCCATGGATTTCGTCTCCTAACCCAGACAGCTCTCTTTCCCTTTCTCTTTCCAACTTCTCTATCCCTCTCACTTTCTCTCTCTCTCTCTCTGCCTGTCTCTCGCTAAACCGAAGATGAGTGACATGTTATATTAAGTTGACAAATCTATATCTCTCTCTTTCCATGTATCTCTCTTTCTCTTTCTCAATCCCCTCGAGTTTGTCTGATACGTCTTTTCCCAATGAGCCTGAGCAACCCATTTCCAAAATAGACGAAAGTCTTTTGGATAGACTGTTCCTTGTTCCTCCAATAATTATCAAAGTAATGTAATCTGTCCTTCTATGTTTCACTTGACACTCCAAAAATTCATCTAGGTGAAAGCAAAAGTGAAAATAATAAAAAAATAAATGTCACATGCATACACCTACACGAGAAATGACAGAGTATTTCAAAAAATAATGTTCCATTCCCTCCTCCCTTCCACACACTGGCACACACACACACACACACAAAATACACTGCGTAGTACAAGAGAATTCAAAGTTTGATGCATTACCGTAATTTCCTTTCCATTCCCAAAATTTTCTCTCTCTTGAAAATGGAAGATGGGTTAGTAGTGTGAAAGCTGTGGGTGAGCAATAATTTCATTCACTCTCTCTCTCTCTTTCTATTCAATTCCAAGTTGAAGAACGTTTTTTTGATTAATTTTAATTTTATGCTTATTGAAACAGTCGTTCGTCTCTACTCTTTTCCTCCCATACCTTCTCCCCGTTGTCCTCGACATTAAAGTTTTTATTAAGAACTTTTTTTCCCTCCTTCCCGGAGAGCTCCGAGAGTGTGTCATCATTTAGCTATTGTACAGTCTCAGCCAGAAATACATGAGGAGAATACACACACGCGTTGTATTCTATAAAAAACACAAAAAACACACTACACTACACATGGTCCGTAAGAATGGAGCAGACAAAGAGAAAGCGAGAGAGAGAGAGAGTCGTCTAGGAAGGAAGGGTAGGATGAAAGCGGACAGAATAAATTGTCGTAAATTCGGAAAAAAGATCATGTATCAACAGAGGTTATGGTAAAGTTACGCTCTGCCCTATTGTATTGGCCATTATTCACGCCATTAGTTTCATACAGACCCTAAGAATCGGACGCTTGGGACATTCCACTTCCATTACTCTCATGATACTTTCTTAATCCCAGAACCTTCCTCTCCCTCCTCCCAACTTTTCCTCTTCTCTTTCTTCTCTCCTACTTTTACCCCAGCATCTCTTCCCACTTTCCTTCTGCCTCCATTATATTTACTCTCATATCCCCAACGTCTCTCTCTCCACACAAAACAAGCATATACATTGTACAACGTAATGTTCAACATGGATCCTATAGAATTCGTCCACACTCTTTAGCCTGGAGGTAAGCAAGGAGTAGAGGAGAAAACTGAAAATGTGAAATAACAAGGGAAATGATGGAGAGAGAGAGAGAGGAAAAGAAGGGTCTGCGTATTTTTCTTCCCCTTCCTTCCCCTCCATATTCTTTCAAGGAAGATTTTGAGTATGTACGACACATGTATTAGCTCGTACAATTATCCCAAGGTATTTTGTCTCGAGTAATGAATATTTTAGTAGAGGGAAGGGGAGGAAGAAGGAGGGAGGCTGCTAGTGGGGGAGGACGACGAAAAATTACAAGAGCAAAAACGATGAACGACTTATCCCTCCGCGCTCCAAAAACATACATATACACACACACGCATATACATAAATACACACACACACACCCACTCCTCAATTTACTGAGAGTGAGTGTGTGGGGTGTGTTTGGGAAAATTGAAACACTTTCACCCTCTTTCTCTTTACCATGACTACAGGAAAATGAAAGGGACATGGATACAGGTAGTCACTTTCACTTTTCTCCACTTACACAACTTAAAAAGCAGTCACACTCAAGAGAAAGTTGTGTATGAGTTTAACATTTTTAAAATATGAATAATTAAACTTGTTTCGAAATCAGAACCTTTTAAATAATTAGGGAGAGAGGAAGGGAGAGGGAGAGCATTAGTCAAGTTTTTGAAAAACATTAGTAACCTTTCAAAATTATTTTTACTTATGTGAAAGAATTATGACGGTATGTAGTGTCAGTTTATGATTTTTATTGAAGAGATACAGCTTCTTACAGTGTGAGGATCAAGAGTGACATGGCATATGTCAAGGATGTAGAGGAAAAAAGCAAATTTGACTTGTCTCAAGATTATGACATTTCTCTCTCTCTCTTTCTGTGCACGCAGAGTGAGATTAATAATATGGAGGAGAAAAATGTAAAAAATAATTTTGAGACGACTAGGCTATGAGTAATAATAATAATTTATCTGTGGGACAGGAAAGAATGAGAAGAGGGAAATAGGGGAGGGGAGGGAGGGGGGAATGGGGAAAACTCTGCTATTATGGAGAATCAGGAGCTCCACTCTCCCAGTTAGGGAAGACTAACTAAAAAAAGAAAGTGTGGATGAGAGTGAGAGTGAGGGGACCCTCGTCTTTCTCGTGTCTAAAAGGGAAGGAGGTCTCTGCTAATCCATAACGTGTCAGATTGAAGAAAGCTTCTCTTTCCCCCTCCTTTCTCTCTTCCTCTCTCTCTCTTGAATCTCTAAGTTAGTTGGAAGTTTTGTTTTTATGATAAATGATCTTATTTTCCTCCTCCTCTCTTCATCCTCCTTCATTCTTTCTGGTGGGTCTCTCACCCTTTTTATTTCTTCCCTACCGCTCCCCCACACACACTATACTCTCTCGAAATTTGGGGATATTATTATGATATTTTACATAAAGTTTTCCACAAAATTTCTTTTTATCTCACTTTTGTGACTGGAATGATGACATTGAAAGAGAGGCCAAATGGGGAAAGTGGTAGTAGAAAAAACTATTGTAATTTCATTTACAAATGACACAAAATATGATTCAATACAATTGGCATGCCACCATTTTGATGATCTTTGGCTATTGACAATTTCTTTCTGTATTAAAATTATTACAAAACAATCCCGCGACATTTTTCTCCACATTAAACAGTTTGGTAGAAAAGGCCAGAAGAAAACACAATTGTTGTAAATCATTAGAAAAAACCCCCAACACATGCACGTGTCCGCAGTTATATATATGATAAAACTATGTACTCGTACCCTTTGTAAACATTGCAATAATGAACCATCATTCATACACACAGTCCAGATCTTGTCCCAATAATCCAGCCAAGAGAAACAAAATCCCAATATTTCTGATCACAAGTAATTAATTCCATAAATCTTCTGGAATTTCTCCATCCCCTCCTCATGTCTGTCCTTGTCCTTCCTTGGCCTTATAGGAGTCGGCTCATTTCATTGACACAATAAATTTGAACTTGAATTTTTGTCCTGATAGATAAAATAGTGGAGAGCGGGAGAGTGCGAGAGAAAGTAATTTCCAGCCCATCTTTACTCGAGAAAAAGTTTAGTGCTGATGCCAATGTCAGGGAAAAAAATAGAGGGAAGAAAGTGAAGGGAAATAAAATTCCTCAACCCATGGGCCAGCAACTCGAACTGTAATATGAAACCCTAAATACACACACACACACTTTCTATGAAAAAGAAGATCATTCCTCCTCATCCTCATCCCGACACATGGCCTAGTATGCTACACATACAAGAGTCTACGCATAGTACATGTGTACTCCGTTTTTTCTCTTCTTCGTTGGAATCTTGTAGGTGTCTGGCTGTAGTGGGATAGACCATCGCAGCTATTATCTGAGAAAGTATGCAGATACAAAGAGCCATGGGTGTATAGGGGAAGAACAAGAAGAATCTTGTGTGTCTCCTCGTCCATTCCCTGATAACATACAAAATTTATATAAGCGTGGAAATTGTACATCCAGTTGTACACACACAAAGCTAGTATATATATAAAGACAGAGAGAGAGACGGTCCTTTATTTTTCCAAGCTTTTCTTTCTGTAAATATGTAATAGGAGCTGGGGGAGGGAGGAGGAGGAGTGGAGGGACGAAGACGTACAGAAAATCCTCATCCTTCCAAATGTACAGAGTGAACAAATTATTGGAGTTAGCTGCTGAGAGCTGAGAGAGAAGAAGGGAGAAAAAAAAGTCAAAGACGAAGGAACAAGTGGGGTTCGTTTCTTCTCTCTCTCTCTCTCGCGTTCTCTCTGTGTCTCAGGCAGTGTGGATCGGTTCGAAACCCATGATTAGATTTCTGCTTGTATAGTTGCTAGTGCCTCTTCTTGTTCGTCTTGTAGGTATTTTTCTTTGAGACGAGTCAGAGAGAAAGAGACGAGGAGGACGGATGGACGGATACAAGAAGAGTGAAAGGAGAGAGAAAAGCAAAAGCTTGATGCAACAACATCAAGGCTTAAGGATTGACGATGGAGAAATAATCCGACATTTTTTTCTCTTCTTCTTCCTCCTCCTCCTCCTCCTCCTGCTCCTTCCCTTTCCCCTCTTCAATTTTTTTTTGCTTTGCTTTTGGTTTTCCCCGAGCTGGTGGATTCATGATCGCGCGGCTACTCTCTTTTTTCCCTCTTTTTTTATTTTATTTATGGCTCACTGGACTTTTCCCTCACACACTCGTTGTGTCCTCTGTGCCTTTCTCGGGACCAGTGTGTGTGTGTGTTCTGTGCTGTGTTGAGATTAACTCAACCCCGCCATATATATTATTGGATAAAGAGCAAATGATATAATGGTTTCAGCTAGCTTTAATTAAGTATAGACCTTGTCACCGGCATTTTTTCTGTAATTTTTATCTGACATCTCCGCCCATCGCTTCTTTCTCCTCCTCCTCCCGTCCTTTCTCCTCTTAGCTTTTCCATTCTCCGTCTCACCACAATTTAACCCCACTTTTTTGATCGAGAAAATACTGGGTTATTACAGAGGAAGGCTGTGCGCGGAAAAAATGTACGATTCTTCTTCTTATTCCTCCATCCATACCCAATAAGTACAATATAGTTCCAAGGATGTGATATAATACAATGGATGAGGAGGAAAAAAATTAACCATAATTCCTTCAACCGTCTCCGTCTCCTGACTTTCTCCTCCACCCCTCCCTAGAGATTCAATAGAATTTCTCTCCAACTTCCCCTTGATACTTTGGATTTGAGGACAACAACTTCTCCTCCTCCATACATCTAATACTGATTCCTCCCACAAGAACCAGTCAAATGGAGAGAAACAAGTTTTGAATTAAACAGCTTCATTCTCATTGGTTAGGATTTGTGTTTATGTGAGGAGGTGGGTCATAAAAGGGTTATTTTAAAATGATTTATTAATACTCAAATTCTTGCCGGAAATGGGATTTCTCCAACACGGGATCACTAATCATACTTTCCCCTCCTTCTTCATATATTGTAGATCCCCTGAAAATCACACACACTTTCACCCAAACCTATTATTAAAGTACGTTCGATTCAATTTCTGAAGGGAGGAGTAGAGAACGCACTTCTCAAGTCAATCCTACATTAAAAACATAAATGGCCGGTCCAATGTCAGCTGCATGGGGAAACGGTACTGGAAGAAGAAGACCCTGGCGGAAATGAAATACTTGTGAGAGAAACGTGAGTCTCATCCTATGCCGCTCTTTCTCCCTTCCTCCAGGTAAAATATGGAAATATGTATTGCTTCACTTGAGCTCTATTAAAATACTGGCAAAACAGTGGGAGATTTAAATATCCATTTGCAATTCATCTTGACAACCCAACCTAGCTTTTCAGAAGAGCTTCTTCAAGTTTTGAATCAAATCAACTTTTTCAATTTAAGATTTCACTTTCTATTTCCTCCTCCATATTCTGTACTACTTGTGCATTTAAAAGTGTTTTAAATTCTATTTAAAACTACAAACTCCTCACTGTCTAAATAGAATCTTTAAATTGAAAAGGATTAAAATGGTTCATTAAATTGTGAAGTAATAAAAACCCCTCATAAACTAGTCATATGAATCGACTCAATATTTCACATTCAAAACCAGTTTGCACAAAAAGAGAGAAAGAATTTAGATTTGATTTTGTGACGACTTTCTCCATTTTGCCTAAACTGTGTAGATGATTTCTAAGAGAATTTCTCAAAATTTCTAATTTACAACTAATAATGGGTGGTGGTGGTAAAAGAACCACTTTGACCAAGTTTTAAAAGCTCAAGAAATTAAATGAATCAAAGTTGAGACTGTGTAGTTCCTTTTTGTGTAGAAAAGAGAAGAGTGGATCGGTTTTTAGAAAGTAGATTTTCGGGATTCAGAAGGGAGGGACCCCCCAACTGTGAGGCTTGCTGCTGTGTACTGTACTATACTCTATCTCTTTGCCTTTCTCCCAACGTTCCATGCATGGATGGGAGTGGAAAGGCGAATGGAAGGATATGTGAAAGCTACATATGGTCGTAGACATAATCAAAGGTTTCAGATCTCAGTGTCACTCGGCTGACTAATTGGCTCAAGTTTCTCGGAACTAATGGCTCTGCTAAGTGTTTGCGTAGAAATTTCCGCCAAGCCTGTACATTTTCTCGCATCAAATGCAATGCGAGGTGATGTGATGTGTGAGGGAGAGAGAGCGCGAAGGCGGGAGTGAAAGAGAAAGTGAGCCGAGGCGAAAATCGACTTAACTATTTTCTATTACTATCTATTTCTACTCTGTCTACATATACGATAGGGAAGCGGAAGGAGGAGGAGGGCACTTATAGATATATTAGTGATTTCAACTTTTAGTTTCCCCCGCCCCAAGTTAAAACTAACTAACCAAGCGAAGATTCTCTCAACCTCAGAACAAGAGAAAACTGTCAAAAGTAAAAGTTATGATTGGATCGTCGCTCTCCCTCCTCCCTTTCTTTTTCTCTCACTTTCAATCTCATTCTTGTTTCCAGTTCTCTCCCTCCTCTTTCCCTTTCTTCTTCTTCATCTTCTCTATCTTTTTTCATTTGGTTCATCTGCTGTGACTAAGAGACACTTTGACTCCTCCCGACATAGACAATACAGACGTTGGCACAAGGGGGAGGCGGGAAGGAGAGAGAGAGAGGAAAGATGGAAAAATATTTGGAGCATCCATAAACTCTTTTCCTTATTATTTACTCCATCCTAAAATTTCATGATTACAGCTCCCTTTGTGTGCGTGTGTTTGTAAAAAAAGAGAAAGCGGAGCCCTTACGAGTTTGGTGAATGTATTATTATTATTACTCTGAGATGTATAGAAAAAAGAGGGGAGGTGGGGGGGGGGGAAGCTCTAAAGAAAATGATTTACCTACCCTCTCCTCTCTTATGTACAGTAGCTCATGGAAAGCAATACGCTTATGCGAGACAAACTACACTGGCTTTTCCAGCTGACTTTCCTCTTCCTTCTCTTTCTTTCTTAAAGCTTTCTCCTCCTCCATTGTTATCCCCTGTCTCTCTCTTTCCTTCTCGTATTTCCGTATTCAAATTTGAAATTGAAGCTCCTTCTGGATTTTACAATCTCAATATTTTACCAAAAGGGCCCGAAAGGATTCCAAGCAATATCTGTGTATACGGTGGACCGTTATTTCTTTCACACACACACACAGTGTAATGTCTGTAGTGAAGCCGGAAGAGGAGTCGGAATACACCATAAATTGAAATGTGAAAGTTTCTTGGCGGCAATTCATAGACACACACACGTCACCCCCACCCATCCACGGATAGAGAGAAAGAGAGAAAAAAGAGGGAAAACTGTCAGAGAATATGTATAGCACAGTACAGGGAAAGTACAATACATGTAGAGAGGAGAAGAGGATCGACAGGGAGTTTGAAGCTTTTCTTGGAGCTTGGAAGGAGGAAAGGGGAGAAAAAAAGGAATCGGAGGGTAGTCCTAAGGATAATTTGAGGATCTAAGGGTGGATGAAATGTAGTAACCCCATACTTCTTTTGTTCCCTCCGCTTTCTCCTTCTTCTTCTCCTCCTCCTCCATTTCATACCCCCATGAGTGGAGAGAAAGGAAGTTGAAGAGTAAAATGTTTTTTCCTCTCTCTCTCTCTCTTCCTCTCCCTCTTCAGCTTCTTTCGGTTCCTCACACCAAGTCTATATGTACAAGATGATAAAATAGTTGATTGATGTATCCTGGAAAGTTTGTTGTTGAAAAAAGTGCTCCACGTCATTATTCTACAGAGTATTATTGCTCTCTGTTGGCAGACTAAGGGGAGTCAGTCACAACTCACAACCAACCCGACTCAACCCGACTCAACCTAACTCGACTCGACCAGCTAGAAAAAGGAGAGCCTGAGTTGAGTTATTTGTGTGTGTGTTATTGGGAACCAGCAGAAAATGACGAGAAGAGAAGCCGGAGAAAATTGTAGAATGAGACACACACACAGACAAGTAGTCTGAAGGATTTTACAGCATAAACTGTACATACAAAATGTGTGTGTGTGTGAGGAAGAGAAGAAGGAAGGACAAAAGAGAAAGGAGATGGTCGAAGAAAAAAAATTGAAGAGGAAGAGACCCTTTTTTTCATTTAAAACTGCTGCTCTGGTAGTCAAGTGCGTACTCTTTCTCTCTTTCTCTTTCCTCCTCCTCCTCTATTTTTTTATATACCTATACAAGGAAACATGGCAGTTTTGCGTAAAGTAGAGAAAGATCGCACATTTTCCATGGTTTGACAAAGACCTCCTCCCTCTTACTCGTCCCCTTAGAAAGGCAATGAAGTGGGACCATAAAAGTTTGACTAAAGGACCATCACACACGACACTGCAATACACTCTCCTCCTGCTTTCACTGTCTATCTCTGCTGTGGGTGTGTGTGTATATGTGTGACTATAGACGATCTGACGATGACGTTTGACTTGTCAGAGAACTTCCCGGGTTGGTGGAAAAAAAGTACAATGGCGAGAGAGAGAGAGGGAGAGAGAGAGAGGGAGAGAGAGTGACGGAGTCATGCAAAACTAACGGGAAGTGTAACGAAGCTCAAGAAGAGAAGGGAGAAAAGACAAAGTGTGTGAGACAAAGGAAGAAGAGAGAGACAGGGTAGGGAGAAAAAAAAGTTGTCAAGTTAAAATGGCATGAAAACTTTCTCTGCACAGAATGATAATTTAGGGGTTGAAATGTGGTGAAACAAATTTACTTTCTCCACCATTATTCCCCCCTACACACACACACTCTCTACACCCTTACTAGTAAATACACACACACACACAATGAGTGGGGAGAGGGGAGGAGGAGTGAAAGGAAGAAAAAAATGGAGCTCAATGGAAAACTGCAGGCGGCTCATTGCCATTGCCATTCCACTGTTTGGCGAGCAATGAAAGACAATTTATGCAAGGCATAAATACGGACCCTCATGTACTCTCAGACCCTCCTCCTCCTCCCATTGAGTCAACCCATGTGTGTGTACATGTGTGTGTGTATGGGGACTCTCCACAATTGCTCCCACCCCACATCTCATTTACATGGAAACGGCTCAAGTATGACTATGCAGTCACTCAGTCAAACAGTTTTGAATATTAAATGTTCTTAACGGAGGACGGAGGGACTTCCTCAAGACTACTTCAACCAAATTTTTTTTCCTCACCCCTTCATGAATTTTCTGTAGAAAATCAGTCTTTATTGTGTATACCCCCCACGCACCCATTTCCAAATAAGATAATTACAATGTGAGATTTTAGTAAAATTGGAGAGACAAATTTCTATTACCTTACATATTTGAACCAACTGCGCACCATAAAGTGTAAAAATTTATTTCAAAAATTGAAAAAAATATTTTCAAGTCTCCCCTTAAAAATTTAGAATTGAGTTCAACTAGACTGAAATTCTCTTTTGGAGAAAGTTAAACGAGTACGAACTTACAGTAAAGCTCTGCATGTTAGAGAGAGAGAGGATTTGAAGAATCGTTTTAAAAGTTTGCCCCTCCACAATTTTTTGAGACACACACACACACAACTGAGAGGGAGAGAGAGAAGGAATGAGGGACACGAGATGGTCGTTGAGATGAAAATTTTCGATGATTCTCCGGCGACCTCTCAAACTTGCCATTCAACCTTCCCTCCTTCCCATTTTTCCTTTTTTATTCTTTTCTTGCGTATTTCTGAATAAAAAAATTGTCTTACATTTTCCCATCTCGTTGAGATTTCCCTACTCTTTGGAGACCGATCTTGTGGCTGCTGGAGGCTTGTTGTGTCTCCAGAAAATTCAAACGTCTCTCCTTCTCTTTCTACTCTGTCTGTCTCTGGTAAAGAGAAAGGAGATGGGAACAGACATGATTTTGTCATATCATTATGACATTCTCAGCTAGCCATTCGCGGGCTTTTCATACATCATTAAAGGAACAACTCTTGACACTTCTCTTCTGTTTTATCTTACCTCTTTCTCTGGCTCCATCCCTCCTTGTGTACAATGTACACACGGAAGAGAAAGTAGAGATGAATATTATACACCCCATATGCAATGTACATGAGTGTAGTAAATTACATTTTGTAAATAACATAAATGTAGTATTCTTTTTGTTGTCATCATTTCGTCAAGAAATTTTTTTTCTCCTTCCAAGGAATTGTATTTGAGACTTTCTCAAATTTGCAATAAAAATATTATTTTTTGTAGAAAGTCAATATTCCAAAGAGCCATTTCATCTAGCAAGGTTCTTGTTTATATTCGTTGGGGTGGAGGAGGGGGTGGAGCTGTTGACATGATTTTTGAAAGCTTTTTCTTCCGTCGACTTTCATCCTACCTTCATCTTCCTACTCACTCACATCACATCATGTATGAGTGCAATGGAGTAAAAATGTGCGAGATAAATGTGATTCCTTGTTTGGAAAGACAAAAGAGAAAGTTTTAGATTTTTGAAGGGGACCAGAAGACAGGAGTGGAGAGAGAGAGAGAGAAATAGAAGAAGCTGTTTGTTTGTGATATGATATGGATCTTTGATGTTTTTCTTGTATTTGCGATGTTTGGAAGGGATCGAGGGAAGGAAAGTTTTATTTTTAAAAGATAGGTAAGAAGGCAAATCTAATAGAGTTTCCTCTTCCTCCCTCTACTTCCTCTTTGCTGACTGGAGAGGGAAAAAATCGCTTGACTTTACTGTCAAAGACTGAAAAAAAGGGGTCGAGGTGAAAAGACGGAAAAAGAGAAGGAGAAAAATAGCGGAAAGACAAAGTAAATACGTTGAATATGATCGTTCCTTCGCTTTCCCCCTTTCCACCATCCCATTGTCCTAAAGAAAGAGAAAAGTGGCCGAGCTGTCCATTTGTGAGATACATACATTAGTCTGATGTGTGTGTGTGTGTGTGTGTGTGTAACTGGGCTTGGGAGAAATAGAAAGAGGCCAAAGTAAGTAAGGGAAGGAAGTAGAGACTGTATTATTTTTTCTTGTGATCTTGGGCGTTAAAATTGTATGGAATTGAAGAAAGTCTTATTTGAGTGAAAGTCAAGTCAAAAACCGTAAGAAAATACATAAAGAGTAATAGCGAAAGTTTTTTTTACAAGTAGGATTGTGTGACGAGAGAGTGAGAAAGTGTGGGTGTACATATGGGTGTATGTAATGTAGGGAAAGCAAAAAAAAGTAAGAGAGTAAGAAAAAGAAAGCTTCCCACTATGAATGTAAAACGAAGAAAGTTTCACGACCCATGTACAAAATGAATGCATAAAGAAATGCGTGCTTGAGAGAGATGACTGTTGGGATTTCAAAATACATGAACCCTGTGCTGACAGTGTTGTGGGAGTGGGAGAGAGAGTGTATGTGTGTGTGTTGTTTTAACTCTGACTATATACACAACACACCCCACCCACATATACACTCTCTTCCGTCTTCTCTCCTCCTCTTTCCCAAGTTTTCTCCAAGCTGACTGTCCTGGAAATAGAAAAAAGGGCAAAGGTTTCCATTACATTTAATGTATGGAAAATATCAAGCCATCCTCATCTTTCCCTTACCTCACTAGAAAACCAACCACTAGCCACCCACACTCACCCAGAAACATTCACACACACTCTCATTTCATTCTCCTCTTTTACACTCCTCTCTCTCTCTCGGCTCACGTCTGTGGAGACTGAGCTACCTCCAAGGAGAAAAGTGAAAATATCTTAATTCTTTCGTAAAGAAATGAGAAAGACATGATCATCTTAATCTTTCCCCGCTGCCTTTGTTCCGGCTTCCATTTGTGTGGTGTGTGTGTGTCGAGACAGAAAAGAAATTCTGGATGAGAAAAAAAAAGTTTTTACTTTTCTCTTATGTACTTTCACCAGGAAGCTTTTTTTTCCTTTCCACTTTCCTCCAACACGATTCACGACTATCTAAATTTTCACACACACACACAAACTCTCCCGTCCCTCCTTCGTACATTTGTGTAGGTGAGACAGGGAAAGTGTGTGCTAGATAGGGAGGGAGTTACAAGAATTTAGCGATACGTATTCTAGTCCGTGTGTGTGTGGTGTGGGACACAATATAGGCTTTAGATTTGCTGAGATATCCTTTAAAATAGAATCGCTTCGGTTTAGCTAAAGTATTGGAAAAGTGTCGAAATAAATGTCACATGCATACTTCTCAATGGTCATGGCATCCTGCTTTTCGCACGTCCCTTCCCCTTTCTCTCTTCCTCTTCAGTGTGATTGTTGGTGTGCGTGTGTGTGTGTGTCGCACTAAGACCAATATATTGAAACAGGGGAAGAGGAGAGGGGAGTGGGGTGCCCCTGTAAGGGAGAATGGCTTGCTTCTTCTTGGTGACATTATCAATCCATTCAGTGAGATTTGTAAGGGTGCAGTGTGCCATACGAAGCGGCGACTTGTACGCTCTGATGGGTCAACAAGATTTCCCTCTATTTATTTCATCCAACTCCAAACTCTCTCGACTACACACAAATGCATTCACTCCCTCTTTACATATAACGAGAGAGACAAGTGTACACAAAATCTTTTACATCGTCATAAAGAAACTTGTCGAACAATCCTCATATTAATTTCATTAGGATGGTTACTCCTTCCTCCCGCAGCAATCCTCATTTTTTCTTGACTAAGTATAAATCTTGGAGATTAAAAAAAGGGTTGAATGACTGTGGAGAAAGAAAGAGAAAATGTTGAGAATATTCATCCAATCTTTTGATTATTGTCAAGCGGAGAGAGGGGAGGGGGGGAGGGTGGAAGAAAATGAATTATCATTAACGACTCTTTTCTTGCCCATAGAGTGAAAGAGAAAACATGGTCCTTTCTCTCCATTGAGTCCCAGAAGGCAGTCAAGTTGAGAGGCTAAAGGAGAAAAAAAATAAAGATAAATAAACGGAGCTGGAGACTTTTGTGTGTGTGTGTAGTTACAAGTGAGGAAAATGAGGACATAAAAAAGAATAATATACTTGGGGCGTTATAAATTAGTCTTTTTTATCATGCCTCCATATACCTGGAGGCGTTGAATAGATTTAAAAGCTTTTTTCCCTCTCTCTCTCTCCTTCTCTCCTGGAAAAAACCGGAGGAGGGAGGAGGAGAAGGGAAAAAAGACATTAAAGTTTGCACGAGCTTTTGAGACGGAGTAAAATAGGAAAAAATAGATAAGGGAGCCTTTGAGTCGATGCTAAATCCGAATTGTACGTGCTGGCGCTTGCCAAAATCTACTCGTATAATAATTTCTGACTAATGAACTCTCTCGCCCGACATGTTTTACTTGAAGGGCACGTCTCTTCCTCTCTCTCTCTCTTCCTCTTCCTTCCTTTTGTTCCTTCATCTCTCTCTCCACTACACCGTTATCCTCCTCATCCCAGCGTCTTCAGGAGCAAATTGTGATGTTGGCTCATCGTTAACGCTCCCATCACCCACTGACTCGCTCTCTCTCTTTCCGTGTGTGTGTGTCTTCGATATGATAAGCAGACATGTTAAATTGCACTTTATTCCCGTTCTCATCCCAAAATCTTAATATTTTCCCTCAAAATCCTACGTATCCCCATTTTGTCAGACCAGTCTCTTGGCTCTTCAGTCCCAGATTTCACAGTGTGTGTGTGTACTCTCAACGGAGTATCCGCATGATCAGCATATGACTTCTCTCTCCATGTTATTTTCTGAAATAAGTGAGAGAGAATGAGTGTACGTGTATGAAAATTCAAAGTGTCAAGTCATGCGTATGCTTATGTCTTGTCATTTCCTCCACGGTTCTACATGACAGACTCATCTCCCGATTCTCATCATGGCAATGAGCAGATTTTCTCCGTACTACTGTAGTAACTACATGTCTCTCTCTTTCTTTTCGTACATGTGTGTGTCTGGTGTAGACACAGCCGTTCCGAATTATTTCCACAGTCCACACAGAACAGAAAGGGGAAAGAGGATGTTCTGTCTCATTATGAAACAAGAGGATTCTAGGAGTACTAATGTGTGTGTGTGTTTAAAATGTGCACTCCGGATCCGTTTTTTTCTAATTTCGAAAACATGCAAGGACAAACAACAGACGCTGTATATTCTCCCTCCAGGTTTTTCATGAGGTGTGAAGAGGATCAAGTACTTTTGTCTTGTGTTTGTCAACTTGTGTGTGTGTGTTGGCAGTGGATAATCATCAAAAAATGGTTGAAGGGCGGTTATCAAGCATAAGAATGAATGCCCTTCCAAAAATATAAAAATACACACACACATACACACGGAGAGAAGATGATATTTCCAAGAAGTCAGTGACACTTGGAATGAAGGAGAAAGGTCGAGCAGAAAAATAGTTATTGTCTACAGAGTGTATGGAGAGTGAAGTAAATGAGACGTTGAGGAAAAATGGGGTTGACTGAACTTTCTTTTTGTTACGCAAAAGCACACACGGAGAAAAATGTGGAGAAGGAAAAGAAAGAAAGAGGGAAAACAGCTTCATCTGTCAATCATACGTTTGCGTATCAATTTTTTCTAGGTTCTTCAATTTCCTTTTTTTCCCTCTTCATTTTTATGTCATAGTCAGGACATGTCAAAATACTTGTAACGATTGTGAAAGTATTTTGAATTCATTGACTAGCTATGTTGCTAACATATTTTCATTAGTTAATTTTAATATCATCACAATTCGTAGTAAAATTTGTGTGTAATCATTTTCAAGAATTTTGAGGAGAAAACTTTTTTGACACAATTCCGTTGAGAATTTAGTCATCATGAGAGTGCAGTAATTGAGCCATTGTCTCTCTCCTTCTCTCCCTTCTTCTGTCTAGGAATTTGCATCAGGAGAATAGATTAGGCATGAAGGCCTCATTACATTGGATTCCCTAAAAAATCCATGAACGAAGCTAGGACACAATGACAGTGAATATGAGGGAGGTGTGTGTGTAGAAAGAAGATGGTACAGGAGAGACTTATGAAAATGTAAATGTGAAGGTGTGAGAGATCGATGATTTTGACACTTTATACGGAGTTCATAGAAAGGACGGGAGAGAGGAACTTTGGAATATGTAAAACTACTACTATTCCTTTTACATATTATATAAGAGATTATGAAAGTACGGAGAATGGATATGGATGGAGGTATGCGTGGCTGAGACATGACGTATGGTGTGCGTGGAAGGGAGAGAAGGTAAAGGTATTTGGCATACCATGAGTTCTCCCTTGCTTTGGCCTGGGACTGGGCTTGGGCCTGGGTTGACTGCCTAGCTGTGTGTGTGGGGGGAAATATGAGGCTGTCGTATTGTGAAGAAATTGATGGGGAAAAAAGGAGGCAGCGGCAGCCCCGCGTTTGAACTCCAGTGTTCAAACTCATGGTTTGCGACGCTTGACATCACAAATGATAGTTTTTCCCTCTCTCTCTCTCTCGAAAGAGAATGGCAGTCAACTTTATGTATGTCTATTGCAAATCATGAGCTAGAGGAAGAGGAGAAACTTTTTTTTGCACATGCATACACACGTGGATAATATATACTTTTTTTATAAAGTGTGTAAACTGCAAGTTTAACTAGACTTTTTTCTCCTCTCTCTCTTCTCTCTCTCTCTAGTGATTTCAGGGTAGAGTGTGGATGTGAGGAAAGTGCATTACAGTTAACAGCATGATTCTCGTGCAGGATTATACAATACAATAATTATATAAAAGTATACACATATAATAAAATTATACGTATGTTGGAAAGTATCTAAAGTATCTAAAAGAGAGGAAAAGTGGTTACTTGAAGCTTGTTCTTGTTCATTCAGTAGTCACTCACACAAAACTCTCACTCTGGTGCATGTGATGTGACTGGTTGAGACTATGCATCTTTATTCACTCACAAAGCGCATGGCTCTATTCTCTCTCTCTCTTTCCCTCTACACCATGCTCTGTGTATGAGAGAGAGAGGGAAAGGAGAGAGAAGTTGCCTCACATGAACCAGCTCCTCATTCTTTAGTGCATTGCCAGAGTTTTCCCGGATAGGATCGGACATTTCACAAAAGAGCTGAGCTCACATCCATGTCCCTCATACACAAATCTACACAGCACACCTTTATACTCTTCTTCATTCTTGGCTTGACTTGATTTTGTACAACTTGCCAACCGAATTTCCGCACACACACACACAATTATTGACGAAGCTTTTAGTCGTTCTGACTCGTCTCTTCAGTACTCACCTTTAATACGAAACCAGAGGGAATTTTCATACTTGAAAGGATTTGTCTAAAACTTTTCTATCTGAGAGTGTCTGTGTTTTGGGAATCAAAATAATAGAAAAAAAATCCGTATCACGTGGTGCAGACAATTTCGTGTTGTGCGTGTACACAATATCAACAATCGTTCTCATAATGGAGTGTTGACAAGTGAAAAGTGGAGAAAGAAAGAAATTCATCAGAGAAGAGTCCATCTGTGGACAATGCACAATGTTGTGGGTAATTGGCGGCCAGAAAAAGAGAGAGTGGCTCAATAAGTCACTCAACTTTTCTCCCTCTCCTTGTCACTTTGTCGTGTGAAGAGGAGAGAAAGCAGGAGAAACAGGAAAACAACAATATAAGCAGACAGAGTGCGGGTGTGTATATATTTATACATGAGTGTGAGAAGAGAGTGAGAGTTGTGTCTCTCTCCCCGAAGAAAAAACATCATCGTTAATCTCGGTCAATTATGACAACGTGCGTCATTTGTTCTCCCGCCCAGACTATATTATCCCCTGCCAGTCCCCTCTATCCTCCTCCTCCTCCTTGTAAAGAGTGGATTGAGTAAAAGAGGGATTGGGAAGTAAACATTGAAAGAGATTGAGCCGAGCTTTCCCAACTTTGGATAATAATAATGATAAATACAAAGGGTTGAGGGAGGGAAAGGACTGGATTGGAAATATTAGGACAAGGGAAAGCGCACCTGATGATCAACTCAATACATCTCTTCACCCTCCTCCTCCTCACACTATAGTCATGATGATGAATTCTCTTTGGTTATTGTCTCTGACACGTGGACATTAGAAGATTATCCAAAAACCAGAGAGAAGGGGAAAAGAAGATTAAGCTTCACATCAAAATTGACAAATGACAAACTTTTCCCCCTGTTTTTAATATTGCATATGAGAATATTATGTGCTCAATCTACACAATTATAAGTGAAACTTTCTCCAAAGTGGAAATTTTTGATTGGGAGAATTCCAGGAGAAAGTAAAGTAGTACTTACAAAAAATTGGACATCTATTTTGAAAGTTAATTATCGATCGGTGAAGGTGTTGATAGTTGATCTGGAGAAGAAGAAAAACCAACTGTGTAAATCTCCTTACGTAAGACTGAATTGGGTGCAGAGCACAGCACAAAAAGCACACACACACACAGTCGAAGCTGAGCTAAGGGACGTTTCCAAGCGGCACACGATGATGAGCTGAAATGGAGAGGCTATTTAGTGTAATGAGTGGAATCTAATGAACCATTATAAGAGAGAAAGAGGAAGTGTGTGAGAGTGTCCTCCGAGAATTACTTTTTGAAAAGAGGTTGAAGAGTGTTTTGGGACCACAAGAAATTTAATGCAATCCTCTCCATTTTCTCTCTCTTCCAAGTCGGCTCGTAGTGGAGTTATCTTTCTCTGCATGCTTGGATGAGGGTAGTGAGGTTGGGTTGTAACGGGAGACTTGCAAAAACCGAAAGAGAGTCAGAAAAAAACAGAAAAGAGGAGAGAGAAAACAGCTTCTATTCTCTACATCTCTTCTCGTTGTTGTGTGTCTGGTTGTGTGATAAGAATAAGTAAGTGTGGTTGTAAATGATGTGGCTGGACTCTAGGAGAAAGTTGGAGGAGAATGTCCAACGTTTAATTTATACATAACAAGACAAGAGGAATACCCTCAGAAATTTATACACTACACTACGCTTCTTCTTAACCTCGGATAGTGTAATCTACATTTTGTGCCACATTTAAAACGAGAGACAGTGCAACTGCACCTTTGCAACCACCAGACACACATATTTAACCAAGCTTCTGTATCTACCTCTTTCTCTCTCTGTGTGTGAATTACTTTACCTACTAGAATTACCCGTATTCAACCTCTGTCTCTCTCCATACACATACACACACCGAGAAATTCCACCGTGTGTGTGTTACACATGACAAATCGCAACCCACTGCCAACTATTTTTCCACGAACCTGTTTTTTTGCACACGACCCCCTTCCCCTCGCATACACTGTGTAGTATCCGACAAAAACGGCTGACACAAAACTTGGGAGTCGGGACGACGAGAGAATTCCTGGGTGACGCTGTGTAACAATAGTGAGTACCGTGTGAGAGAAAAAGAGAGAGAAAACCCTTGAATTTACAATATATTCATCCACATTTTTTTCCCTATTTAAAAAACGTTAGTCTCTCTCCCTCTCTTTTCCACTGTCATTTACATTCAAAAGCTTACAAGTGTCTCCATTTCCTGGAAATCTCAGTGTTTTTACAAGAAGAATTTTTAGAAATATTTCTACATACACGCACACAGTAACAGAATATTGTCACAGATTTTTAAATCAACAATTTTACTGACCAGTAATTCTGCAAAAATATACATTTATTAACTTTTCCTGCAAAATCAAAAAAAGTAATTAAGTGAAAGTCAGGACGGAATCATATGGAATTTTGAAGCAACATTGTAAAGCGACGTATTCAAAATTTAATTGAAAGTTTCAAGTGTCCTACTCCTCACCGATCTTCATCTTTGTCCTCTTCATCACAACCACGCTACTATTCAGCACAAGTAAACCAAAAGACCTAGCCAAGCACACAAATACACTCACTCCGAGCAGCTGACAGGGAGTCGATTGACCTACATCCATATATTTCTCTACTTCGAGCTACACGTGACAAAAACTCCACTTCTTATATAATAATAAGGAATTTTCCTTCTCTCAGATAATTAAAATTTATTACAAAGATATTTTTAGAAAAAAAAAGAATTTTAAAACAAAACTTTTATCCAACTGTATTCAGCACAACAAGCAAATTTAAAAAATCAAGTTGAATCTTTTACAATCTAATTATCCTACGCCTTGACACTCCTAATAATAATAAAAGATTCTTCTCAACTTTCTTTTTTCAAAAAGAAAAAATCAAGCCTTTTAACCCCATAATAATCTACTCTTCAACACTCCAGTAGTGAGACCAAGAACACTTGTGTGTGTATCTCAACTCCGATCCACTTTCCTCGGGTGAAAAAAAAGAGCTCTCGTGTTTGTGTGTGTATGAGAACGATGGGTGGTGGATGTCGAGAAGAAGAATAAGTGCGTTCCATACACACATCAAAGCCCATCGTACACCCCCACCTACAAATATATATGTGTGTGTATATTTCAAAGTGATTTTCTTTTCGTATATGGCTAAACGTCAGTAATACTATTGACCCATAATATATATTACATTTTTGAGAGAGGGGGAGAATAATGCTGGCCACGGGACGCACGTGTGCTTCGAAACGAGAAACAGAGCTCCGTCTGATGGACGAATCGAGTTGGGAGGAAGGACGAGTTGAATGTGAATGAAATGAATGTCCATTTCTCTCTGTGTGTGTGAGAGAAGAAGAAAAAAAAGGTTTCTTCACTCCTCACCCCCTTCAAAAAAATTTTTTTTTTTCCTTAGGACACTCTCGAAGAGAAAAGAAGAGAGAAAAAAGGGGTAACTACATATAATGCACCGAGGAATATCAACAAAAACGAGAGAGAGAGAAAGAGAAAGTCAGGGAGTGAGGTTGAGTTGATCGTGAGTGAAACGAGAGGATTTTCAGTTTGATTCTTCAAATCCTCCCTCCACACCCAGTCATATTGAAAAAGGTATCTACTTTGTGTATGTGTGAGCGAATTTAGTTGGACACACACACACTCAGCAAAGAGAGGACACACACCACTTTGCTAGAACAAGAGAAAGACAGGGAGAGAAAGGGAAAGACAAGGAAGAAGAGAGAGAGAAACAAGTTGAAACGTCGGTCAAAATAATGTTGAAGACTATTCAATGTACAGTGTAGACTTCTATCTCTACTTCGACTCTACCCATCCTCGTCTGTCTGTCTCTTCACTATTTTAACATGGCCTCTTCTACTCCTCACATCCACATTTCCAAGACCATGGAAAATCCTCAATGGTCCTCCCACCATTGTCAATAGAATCCATTAGGAATAATGGTAGCCCATTTCTAGCTCTACAAAATTCTTCAAGAAGAGGAGAAGAAGAAGAAGGGGAGTGAGAGACTGCCATTGGCAATCATAGGTAAAGCTACCCACACACACACACACCCTCCCCCCATACTGTACTTTCTCTTTTCTACTGTGTAGTCTACTCTTCTCTACTGTACACATCACATAGATTGGTCGGTCTATTGCCGGCTGGACTGGGACTCTCGTTTGTGGTCCTCTCACGAAATGACTTTTCTCTAAAGCCCAACCGTCTGCTCAACACACACACACACACACTCACACTCTCAAAGAAGCAGGAGCATTACACAGCACAGCAATGCTCTCAAGACTACACAGCTAGTGAATCTCGGATCCATGGATAGATGATATTATAGCCACTCAACTGATTGTACTCCCTCTTCTTCTTCCTCCTCCTCCTCTCATCTTTCCCTACTCTTCTTTGCTGGAGCCCAGCTGATATTGTAATCAAATTTGTGGGCCTCTCAGCTGAGGCCAACTCACTGTCTTTCTCTTCTTCTTCTTCCTGTACTGCCCACCAACCAACGAACACACAGTCTCTCCCCCTCATCCACACACATCGATACACACATCTTGAACTTGTGCACTCTTTACCACTTTTTGTGCGCTCTTCTCTCCCTCCTCCTCTCCACACTCTCAGAATGTAGTAAACCTAAAAGACTTACCAAGAAGAAAAAGCAGAGAGGAAAGTATAAACATACTGTATTCCCCTCCTCCTCTCTCTCTCTCTTCTTCTCAATCCAAGTTTCTAACTCTTATTGCTTTACGACTCTCCCCTCCTTCCTCTCACACTTTACTGTCAACTCAATTGGAGGAATGGGAGCAAAAGAGGGAAAGTGGAACAAACCACTAGATCGAACGAGCAGTTCTCTCTCACCACAGCACCCAAGTCTACAACACTACAACATCCCCACTTTCTCCCTTTCGACTGATTTCCTTCTCAATACCATATTACATTAACTGTATGTCTTGTCTTCTCGCCTTCCTCCCTCCCTCATCCGCACCCATTGGATATCAAGAGAATTTAATGTAAAACTCCGTTCTGCCCAGCGACCATCATCATCGAAAGAAGAGAAAAAACCAGAGTCCCTCCCGAATACAAGACAGCGTGTGTGTCTTAGACACATCTCCCTCTCATTTTCACTGGACAATTTACTGTGCAAAGTATTTGTCCAAGAAACATTTGAAAGCTTGTCAAAGCAGAAGAAGAGAAAAAAATATTATTGGCAATTTGAGTGGCCATAAGTGTCACTAAAATTCCCTATTTATCTACATAATATTTAAATAAAAAATATTTTTGAGGTGTCCCGTTACTCCCCATTTATTCTGAATAAATGGTTCACCCTCGAATCACAGCTATGGCTAATACAGACAATGTCGCCTTCACCATCCAGGAGTTGCTTAGACGGGTAAGAAATAATTTTCAATTTTATTCTAAAACGGTGGGGAGAAAACCATTACATTTTGTTACACATAAAGTTGGATGTAAAGTTAATGTTAATGTTAACCATTTCTGAAAATGTGGGCGGTTCAATGATCCCCTTTAAAAAGTTCTTAATGTGCACATTTTCCAATTCCTGTTGGACAAATTTCAATATAAAAAAATGATTTTCATAAAAGGACATGCATAGATCCTCTCTCAGTCCTCCCTGAGTTGGTGGCACGTGTACGCGTGTTTGTGTGGGAAGAGTGATCGTTCATTTTGTGGAGTATATATGTACACAATGTACTGCATTGTGAGGCACATGGTACAGATAAACATGGTAAGAGTGGAGGAGGAGAGGATAGAGGATTCAGTTCATTAGTTGAGCTTTATTGATTGCGAAGGGAGAGGGAGAAAGCGGGAACCGGAGGAGAAAGAGAAGAGTTAAGCACTGGAAGCACGTAAATAGCCGTGAGGTCTTTGTTTGCAAATAAGTTTGTGGCAAACTACAGTGGAGGTGGAAGGTAGGAGAGAGGAGGAGGAGGAGGGGAGAAGAAACCGAAACTTGTGCGAATTAAATAAAATGGTGAACCTCATGTTCCAAAGGAAAGAGAAAGAGAGAGAGAGGGAGGGGGAAGAAGAGAACTAATTGCAAAAGTAAGAAAAGACAAGAAGAGCCAATGTGTTATTTCCTTCCATCCACACACAAGCACAAAGTGAGAGGGAAAGTGAGTATGTGAATGGTCTTAACTTTGAATTTTGTACACTTCCAAAAATACCCCTCTTGCATTTTATTTCCCGGGTGTGATGAACAGTGGAGGAGACAAGGGGGAAGAAGAACAGCCCCCAGCATATATGTATTTAATTGTAGACTGGAGAGGGTGAGAGGAGGGGGTAGAGGAAGGGAGGGAGAGTGGATGGGAAGCACTTGAGTTTGATACACAGAAATAAGTATTATTATTAGAGTGTCGGATTTGTGGTTGGTAAATGGAGAATAAGTGGGCATCATTTAGATAAATTATAGGAGATGCTCACACATTTCCTTTCCATCGGAGAGAAACATAGAGAGAGAGAGAAAGTCTGTTGCTCAACAGACAAACATACGAGGAGTGAAAGAGGGACTCAAGGAAGTGAGGGAGAGTCGGAAGTGGATGTCGTAGAGTTTATTTTAAGTGATTTGGCATGACAGGAATGGGGTGCCATTAATGGTTTCATCCTATCAATAAATGATCTTGTGGTTCCGTGTGTGTGTGTATGTAGTCCCCTCTTTTCCCTCCCCCTCAGTAATTGAATCAGAGAGGCAATGTCATTTTTTATTGAAAACACTATTCTCTTGTCACTTCATTGGATTACTGTACAGGGTGCAGGAGGGGAGGAGAGCGGTGCATCCCAATCTCGTGCATCCTCCACCCTCATCTCCTTTGATGTGCGTGTGCGGGTCTATATTTTTATGGTAGGACTTTTTTGTACAACTGTGTTCTACAACATAAGATCCTATGTGTAAGAAATATCCACATAGGGAAATAATAGGAAGAAATATCTTTAAGTTTTTTTCCTCGTGCACGAAGACATGCAAAAAGTAAATGGGAAAATGAATGTGTACTCTCCACATCTCTTTGTGCATGTTCATGTACTTGAGAGAGAAAGTCGTGGCAATCTATTTAAATAGACATTGAGTACGTAGCCAGACTCTGTCCTCTCCACTCTCTCTCTCTCCACCACCTCATCTTTCTTTCCTTGGAGAATAAAATATTGGAAGGGAGAGACGACCATGAAATACACAAATAGGCAGACACACGCAGATAATACATGGGGAAGGAGCATAGGTAAGAATACATCACAGTATTATGGCTGCATCCAAGAGATTGTGGTTCATCATTTGTTTCTTCAAAAGCAATGGCATTGAACACACACACACACACTTGCACCCTCACAGAGGCCAAGACGACAGAGAGATATGTGTGTAGACAGTGGATAGTAGAAGACTCTTGTTATTTTCTTCTCTCTCCCTCAGCCCTTCAAAATCCTGTCTTATCAGAGGCGGGAGATATGAGAGCCACTTTTTGTATGTATCAGCAAGTGGAGGAGGAGGAGGAGGGGTGAGGTATAACTATCCATCCATCCATCTCACTCAACTGAAATTTTTTCCCTCTTACTCTCTTTTCTTTTGCCGTGAGCATTTTTCTCCCTTTTCTCCAGTAACCATTCTCCATGTACAATGTACATGTTACATGGTACCCTCATATGATGAGCATGAAGATGAGATGGTCTGACTGATTCCACTGAGTCTTCAGAACGTCCTAATCTGAACCAAGTTTTTCTCCCCCTTCTATACCCACACACTACCTCTATGCATATGTGTGTGTGTGCGTATGTATGTTTTTGTGAGACAGAGCCTTCCTTCCTTCCTGGGTGGTTGAATCTTTTTCCAATTTTTAAAATTGACTTTGGGTGCCAACTGGAGCTTTACCCGGAATGGAAAAACCCGTGCACGCACACATACACACGCAGAAAAAAGGTGTGGGCATCTGCCTGTGTTTGTGTTCAAAAGTGTACTTTCTCCCTTTCAACATTACCCTCTTTTCTCTTCATGTAAAATTTTTCTTCACTCTCTTTCTTTCCCTCTTACATTATATAGTCCATTATGTTGATAGTGCAGATTATTTTTTTGTGAGACGGTCCGTGGTCTCACTCTCCTCATCTTCTCTCTATTATAAAACCATCAGGGTCTTTCTTCTCTCTCTCTCTCTCTCCATTATTATTATTTACACAAAAAGTAGTAGTCGTAGGAAAAGATGGAGGCTTTTAAATGGCTTGGTTCATGTGGGCAGGGCTGGGTCATGATTGTGTGTGTGTGTGTGTGTAGGAAGGGTGGACTGGGGCATCTATATACGAAGTTTGCAGGATATTCTATTATGATTTCATGTATGTTAAGCTTTTGTGGTGAATACGTTCATATTTTATTTAGAAATTTCAAATTTCTTAGCAAGAAGTTGATGGTTAGTGAAAGCTATAGAAAGAGAGGAAAAAGTGAAAAGAAAGTATGTAGAATGAGAGGAGAGGATGAATTTGGGTAAAAGTACATTACATTAATTTGAGACCTGTTCGCGTGATCTGAAAATCCAACTTTTGTTTATTTCTTAAACAAAAATGACTTGTCGGATAACCTAGCTTGTTTCAGAATTATGCTGAATATTTCCATTACTTTGTCCGATCCATCAAACATTGGATTTACATTTGATGAGTGGACCATGAATTATTTAAATAATTAAACAAATAATATCTTTCAAAAAATAATTTTATCATGACTTTCACACATTACCTTCAAATTAATTCGTAGTTAAGGAGGACAGGATTTTGGGTGTAAATGACCTTTCTTCCACAATTCAATTAATCCAAGGTCTTTGTGTATTGTACAATCTTCACTCCGACGTATGTTCAGGATAACAGAGTGAGAAAATACAAAGCAAAGTTAATGAAGACGGAAGGTTTTAATATGAATTTAGCAGCAGAGTTTCCAAATAACAATGTTGAGATGATAACACACACACACACACTTACTCACTCCCAGAAAACAGGGACTTGTATTTAAATATAAAACTATGGCTTCTCTAACCTTCCCGTCGTCTCCAAACTTGGATGATAAGAAGAGAAAGTTTTCCCTCTTCATTCCATTCAAATTATTATTATTATGATAGGGCTTCGTATGCTCCACATAGAGACAGCTAGAGTGTGTGTGTGGGAGGAATGGAAAAGGAAGAACAAGGGATTCCTCGGCATCTCATCTCATCTCATGACTAAAACTGGAAAATTTGCTTATGCAAATATTCTGAAAAGAGCTTGCAGGATTTTTATTTTTTTTCTTTCAAAAAAAATATTCCACATCACACACACACACACACAACCATATTACATAATTCCTTTGGTGAGCTAACCCCTCTCTTTCTATACGCACACAGTTTTCATTTCCGTATGGAAAGAGTTGGATCATATTACCCTTTCTTTTGTTCTCCCCCTCCAATCTTTTGTGTGGACGTGAAAGAGAGAGAGAGAGAGTCGGGGGGAAGGTTGAGGGAAAGTTCCTCTTCAAGATTTTATTTATGTCGCTTATACTGACTCTACTCTGTCTCATTATTTCATGTTTCACGTCTTCACCTCCTCTCCTCCTCTCTTTTTACTTTCCGACCATTTTTTTCTCAACACGGAAAATTCAATTTAACTATTACACACATTCATCCTGCTATGAACTTTTTCCCTTTTGAGCATAAAAAACTTTTCTCCTCTCAGACCACACACATAAACAACCCTTTCATTTAAATACAAGAGAGTCATTGATTTGGTTATTTAATTATTCAAAGTTGTTTTTTTAAATTTTAAATTTGAGCTCAAGAGGTGGTTTTTTCAACACCCTCCCTTACAAAGTTTAATATTTTCGTATACGCTTTACAAAGGAAGGTGAAAAATGAAAGGAGAGTCGTTCAACTTTCTCCCCTTTCTTATTTTAAAAATGACAGTCAGCTAAAGCGTATTTTGTGGATAATGCTATTAATTTCTTTGAAACTTTGAAAGTTGTGTTGATGTTATTACTCACACAAAACGAATGTCACAATCTACAAAATAAATTTGGAAAACAGGGAATCTTTTTTGAACTAATTTGTATTTAGAATTAGTTCATAATCATCACGTTGTGTCATACGTTATGAAACATAAAAAGAATTGTCAACCCAACGCACCTTTTTGTATTACGTGAATGCACTGACCCAAATTTCCCTACTTATTTGGGTTAATTAATATTTACCTTATTTTCACCAACCTTATGGCCTGACAAAAGAGAAAATGAATATGTGTTCAAATTGGCTGTGGGTTATTGACTGTGATTCCGCTTTGTTGAAGGTGAAAATAAAAAATTTGCATGAATTATGACCATGCTCAATTAAAATTACATAGAGGAAATTTTTTACTCCTTGCACAATTATCAATTCTGTGTCTGACTGTTTGTGTGCATGTGTGTTTTGGCTACAGATTCCTGACATTTGGCACTTGACTACTCTGCACACTGCACACACACAAATGTACATAATCTCTCAACATAGATGAATGCATTGTGTATATATGTATGGGGTATTTGAACTAGTTCAAAATTTATTTGTATCCCAAACTCCTCCTTCCTTTGCGGCTGTTTACTTTGGAAAGACATTGGAAAATGTGGTGTGCCACCATGTTTCTCTCTCTCTCTCTCCATCCATCCATCGTTTGTACACTCTTTCGAAATAATTTCTCATGCATTGGGTCATGAGAGACGAGTTGAGAGAGTGACACATTCGGAAGTTCAAATAACTTTGTCTGTGGCCCCGCTCTCTGTACTATGTGTGTGTGTTGGGAAAGGGTAAAGAGAGAGACAATTTGCACAAAATGTGCCTACTGGAGAAAACTTAATTTAATTTATGACTCTTTAATTAACTCACGAGCCGTACCGTCAAACAAACTTTGTTTATCATCACACAATAGAACCACATAGGTAAGTTGATGAGAGAGAGTGAGAGGGCATAGACTTGAGGAGGGGAAAGTGGAGGAGGAGGTACATGCAAATGTACAGGTAAATACAATGTACACAGTGTGACTGTGCATGTTGTCCTGCATGCAAATAAATCATTCCAACCATGTTTTTGCTCACTATTCTATAACCCTCTAATCATCAACTCTCTTCTAACCCTACATGCCTCTACCTTTACTTATGTAATCTCTCCCACTCTTTGGCTAACTTAAATGTTGATGCTCACTCATACATGCCTACATATAAATACAATCCCATATCATAGCTCGAGTATGGAGGGATGCGGCGGAGGCGGAGGAAGGGAGAGAACTGCCACTTGTGAATGTGACCATAAAAAAGTTTATCCACTAGATTTTACACAAAAAACATTTTAAGCTGCCTTGGTTTATGACCGATTCCAGTTGAACACGATCTGTGTTTGTGTGTGTGTGTTGTTGAGAGGATGTCAGTCAAAAATAATTATACACTTTATTATTATTTATTTCAAATTGAAGTGACCACCGAGGCCACACCTCACACATTTCCCTTTTCCCGACGGTGAACATTTGACTAGAGAGGAGGGAATTCTTTTGGAAATTTAGAACAAGTCCCATGTGACTTTGGAAATACATTCCATTGCACTCACACACACATGCACAAGTACACACAAAGAAACACACTGAAAAGTTTAGCGTTCCAAGACGACTCGAACTCCTTTTTTGTGGCCGGGTAGGCAGGGAAAGCAATTAAATTGTCCGTTTGTCTCAAATGGGGAAGAATGACTGTTAATTAAATGCAATGTGGTTTATCTGGGAAACAAGAAGTTGACTTGGAGTTTCTTTCCCTTCCCTTCTCTTCCCTACACCTGTACATGTACGCTAATGTGTACATAGTACATAGGGAGTTTAATTTGTGATAACTTTATATATAACTACGTGCCTTTCCCAAAGACCTCTACAAATATGTACACAATGGCGAGGGGGATGGGACAGGTGGAGAGAAGAAGAAGAAGAGAGAGAGACTGTATTGCAGATGACATCCTTTCAAGCAAATTGGTGAGCAAATAGAGAGAGCTTTGTGTGTATGTGCTTGTGCAGTTCTACGTCGTGGTGGAGTGAGTGAATTTCTATGAATTCCGTTCCAACTCGAAAGAGTTGAGTCACTAAAGGGAGTCAGAGGGAAAAAGAGAGAGAGAGAGAACGAAAGTGACTATGTACAGGGGAAGCACATTAAATTACTGTTGGAGGTCGTGCGGTTCCGTTTTAGTCTAGTTAGTACGCTTGCAAATACTTGAGTCTCAAGTCGAGAGAGAGAGAGAGAGAGAGAGAGAGAGAGAATTTTGAGATGAGTGGAGGTGGAGGGGGTCTGAAGGGGGGAGATGGAAGAGTAGAGTAAAAGAAGAAGAAGATGGAATTGAATAGGAGAAAGGCCGAGGAAAAAAGATGGGATGTGATGTGATGCGGAGCGACTGAGTGAAAGAGTGAGTGAAACTGTCGAGACAGAAGAAATAGAACATCAGAGAGAGAGAGAGAGAAAGAAAGACGGTGGAGAGAGAGAGAGAGCAGGAGGAAGAAACTGGAAATAGTTGGATTGATGCTGGATAAAGAGTAGGGACAGTATGAAGTAAGTGTGGGGCATCATGTTGATGATGCTTTCCTCACCCACCACTTTCACTCTAGATTTACACCTCCGTTGCCCCTTTCCCTTTACTTTTTCCTCTGTGTGACTCCATTGCCGCCGTTTTTGCTCTCACTTTTCTTCCCTCTGTTTTCTCTACACCGAGAAAGAGAGAGGAAGAGTGAGAGGGTGTGTGTGTGTGTGAAAGAAAGGAAAAGAGTTCAGAGTGCTGTTGGTAAGGGAAATCCGTGGGGAATCTTCTTTTACAAATAAAGCCCAAAAAACCAATTTTCCATCCGTAGAGTCCAAGACTCAACTCAAACTCTTGACTTGGACAATGTACACACATGTGCAATGTGCAATCGAATGCACATTTAAACAAGAACAACGTTGAGTACTCATTACGATCACGTTCATTCCTGCATCCATAGAAATAAGGGAAAACTGAAAGCTTTCGTGTCTGCTTGTTTGTTTTGGAGATAAAATTAAAAAAATAATTATTTTGAATTTAAGTGTAATCAAAATATCTTCATTTTTTCTCAGACATCGCGTGATCATGAATAAACTTTTTCTCAGTCATGCAGCAGAATCTCACATAGAGCTTAGCATCATATTATCCTCGGTTCTTTAGAGATGAGATTTTCCTTGGAGGAGAGGAAATTATCTTGGGTCAAGTGGGGTAACCGTACCTTTTTTAGTGTGGCCTACTAATTTCACAAAATAAACTCAATTTTAGGACGAAATTTTCGTGAGGTGAAAGTTTGTAACTCATTAAGGTATGGAGCATCCATTTTACCTCATTTCTAACAAAAGTAGTATTTTGTTGTCTAAAAATATGAAATTAGCCACAATTACCCCATTCTTCTTCTTTTTCTCCTCTCGTTCTTCTCATAATCGAAATAATGGTGGCTAATGTAATGTGTATAGTGTCATGTTGGGAGGATTAGTCATGAGTAAACATGAAGAGAAATAGAATACATATTACACACACAGAGACACACACACTTTGTATGGGTGAAGATACATTGCTTTTGATTCGTAAGACAACAGACAGATTAGAGTGCCTCCCGAGTCGTCGTGGTTTCCCAAGCCTGGCTCAACTATTTCGGTTCGGCTCACTTTCGCTTGGCTAAACTCTCCTCTCTTCCTTTCTTCTATCTTCTCATCTCTATCCTTGTACATTGGCACTGGCATTGGAGGAGCGAGAGAGAGAGAGAAGTAGAGTCAGTCACACGATTAGCAATGCTCTAATTTGATGCATTACGGAACAAAAACAGGACTCCATACCATTCCAGATTTCTCCTCCACGAACACATGCACACACAATTATTATGTATTATAATGTGTATTAATCGATGAGACACGTTTATAAAGTCTAAAATCCTCCTATCACACTTCATATAATTGTGCACCGCTCTGTTTGTGTGTGTGTGTGTGTGTGTGTGTGTGTGTGAGGGAAAGAGAGTCTGAATGGAGTTGCCATAGTTATCTACAATAGTACGAGTGGAGATAGGAGGGTTGGCGTGATTTGCGAGGTCCTTGTCACAAACGCATCCCTCCGTATTTACACGGAGAGAGGGAGAAACATGCACTTAAATCCACATTTACGCCTGCCCATACACACACACACATACAACTTTAGCCATTTGACTCATTAATCAACAATTTATCCATCCCCAGGACACCCGCCACCAAGTGAGCTTCAAATTGTGACTGTGACTGTGTGTAACCATTTGCTATTATATTTTCTCGCCATGCAAAATCTTGAATCCCCACCACACATATTAGTCAACCTCTGAGACAGACAGACAGAGTTGGACATGGACGACACATGCTGGCTCACCTCTCACCACACACACCCACGGCCCAATGTCATGGGTCTCTCCAGTTCATTGTTCTTTGGAATAAAGAAAGGGAGAGAGAGAAAGGGAAAGCAGTGGTCAGTAGGTAGTTGGGAGTTGGCGGAAATTACGAGGGAAAATCCAAATTAATTTAGTAATCTCATATTTATTTACGAGATTGGCAACATGTCTTGACCAGTCCTCATCAACTTTTTTTTGTATTTCCGACACAAATATGGGGAACATTCCTCCAGTCTCTCTTGTGTGTGTGTGTGTGTTCCAGTTTGGACAAAAATCATAATTTTTACGACAGGGCAGCCAGGACCAGGAAAACGATAAATTTGTTGTGTACCCCAACTACACCATTTTACACATGTACAAAATATATCTGAAGAACAGACTCTTGCAAAAAAAGATTGTGCAGATTTTTTTTGCACATCCAGAAAATAAAATGAGAAAGAGACCAACAAGCCTGAAAATCTTGCTGTGATCCTTGAACCACTGGGATATTAACAAAGTCCATACACACACACACTCACTCTCTCTCTTTCATGTTCAAACAAAAAGAGAGATAGAGTGTGATAATATAATGTATCTGCTCCTTGGCAGGGACATGCATACTCATAAAATCAGTGCGGAAAGATCAAGCATTTTGTTCCGCTGAACAAATCACACACACACGTGTGTGTGTATGTATGTATGTATAAATTTATAGTTGGAGCAGTTCAAGTAAAAGATTGGTATACAGTAGGTCTATACAGTGTGTGTGTGTTTTGTATTGTACATAAAAGTCCTTACACGTTTTTTGAGAGACAGAGTGTGTGTGTGTAGTGTGTGCGTGTATATGTGGAGCCGACAAAAGCAGAAAAGGCAGAGAGAGACTCTCTCTCTCTCTTTCTGACATGATTTTCCTTTCTCTCCTCTTCACGTTGCTAGTGCGATTCTTTTCCCTATAGATTTTGAAAGGATTCCAGGAAATGTGTGTTCATTTTTTTCCTCTTCCTTCCCTCTCTGTTCGGATAGAACTAAAATCTTGCTGGTTTGCATTCTAACTTGTTATTACAGGGGCATCATAGAATTCTCAAGTAACGAGAGTGAGAGAGAGAGAGAGAGAGTTGCACAATACATATGAGGGGTCTAATGCCTCTGCCTCTCTTTGGCCCCTTTGTACATTGAAACAATTTTAGGCAGATGCATATTTATGAGCATGTATAGATTTTCTCCCACGTAGTCACGTAATATTATCAACCTCCACATGCCATGACAAAAATGTTCCGTATGCACCTATATAAATACTACCACTACCACTACACACACACATACATACACACACAGTTCTACCTTGTATCGTGAATACGAATTTTTTCTGAATGCACAAAATTTGACTTTGCTGGCTCTCAGCCCACTATTTCCCATCATAGGGTACGTGTGCGCACGGTCCTCCCCCTCTCTCCAGTTTATTTACAAAGACTCTCTCTTCCTTATCTTCGAGTCACTTTGGGTTATGTATAGCATGTAGAAGGACAATCTTGAGGAGACCAGGTGAGGTTAAGATTGATTTTTACGTTACGTGTAAAGAAATCGTTATTACGTTTACTTGGAAGAATTTTAATATTTTTTCAAATCTATTTTTCTTTAAATGATGTCAACAATGACATTATTAATATTTCCTATCTCAAGGCATACTTCCTCACAATTGACTGACCTACTTGAGTGAGGCCATGTGTGAAATTATTCAACATCTTTTCTCACAACGACTGTCTTAAAGCATTGATAAGTCTACCGTATTCCTCTAAAATGAAAACTCCACTCGGTTGTGTAGTCATTCTCCAGATTTGACTACATACAAAATTCGCAAACAATATTTACTAGAATTATGTGTAGTAGAAGCGTAATCTTCAGTGAAAGTAAAGAATACGGCATGCAGCGTATAGAAAACTACTTTCGCACATAATTTGTGATGACGCAGTCTTTCCCTTTTTTTGAAAGAACAGTTATATTCATGCATTGAACGAGGAGGAGGAGGCGGCTGAAATTTATTTTTTGCTGTCTTGGAGTGGAGCTCAGTGAACTCAACGATATCACATTTTCTACACACACACACAACATGCGTGTGACTGTCAGTAAATATTCATACTGGATGTACAGAAAAGTAGTTCTATTATTTCCTCCACGCACTTGTATACCGTAAAACTTTAAATGTTGGCCCTGTCTTGAAATGGTAGGCTTTCACACACACAAATCCTGATGCATAGTACACACACACACACACTTCGAGGTAGATCATAGGATATGAAAGACATATTTCCCATTCACCTCCATTCACATTTGTAGAACAACAAGGAAACAAATGAAGTAGTCCATTGTACTGCCATGTATTGTTCCTATAAGCAGTTCCTCTTTCCCTTCCTGCTTCCAGCCCCTCCTCTCTTCTCTCTTCAGACTTTGTGTTCTGTGGACTCTTCTCTCTTTCCCCGTTCTCTCTCTCTCAAATGTCCATAAGTCTTGTGCCTCTTGGCTTTCCCAGTGTCTTGTACAATGTAATGACGAAAGAATCAGTCGCTGGCTCATATGAACCAGAAACTAGCTTGTATAATAGTACATAGGTTTAGAAGTAGTTCTAGATTTCTTTTGTTCGCTTGTTGTTGGAAATCATTAATTTTACATTTCCATGGAATTTCTATGACCATTATAATACACACAGTGTGGAGTATGGTACCACGCGAGAGAGAGAGAGTGAAAGCAGTACATTGCCATTATGATTATTTCCTATGCTCCAAGTCAATGAACAATTCCAAGCTAAATTACCCTCTCGCACAAACTTTATGCAAGTTGAGAGTCACACACAAATGCTGAATATTGAGTTGGCATGCAAACAAGAACCGACTTCATTATCTTTTGTTAAGGGTACAGGAGGGTAATTGGAGGAGAGGGAGAGAATAATTATAATTAGGGTACCATCTCAATTTCTCACGTGTGCACAACTCATCTTAATAATTATTCACTTCCTTGAAGAGATTATGAGTTAAACTCCCTTTTCTTTCTCCATTTTCCCACTTTTATAATTACAAAACGGGGAGAAAGTGATGGAAAAACATACGCATACGTTAATTTTTAATGGCACTCCATTTCATTTGAATTAATTTCCTCACAGCAATCAAAACTGAATTCCAAAAATGGATGTGGACTACAAAAAAAGGTGGCGGCGAAAAAAGTTAAAAAATTAAATATTCACAATTGGATACTAATTTCCCAGGTAGAAAGTACCTATGAAAAAATTTTGGAAATGGGGAAAAAATACTTTTTTTCCAAATTATTGGCAATGTTGATCACCGAAATATATTCTCTTTCCTTCTTTCTCTTATCATCCACTCTTGTTTTATTTGTCTCTAAATGAGTATAGGATAGAATTGTTTGGACTTTTTTTCCCTCAACCATCTGGTCTACCTTCCTCCATATTCACACTAATAAAGATAAGGAAATGAAGCTCACAGTCACAAAGAGAAAGGATTTGACCATAAGAGGCCCCCGAAACCTTTTTGCCATTATTAGATCTGCCCCTGACACATACACACGTACAGTGGGGAAAAGCTGTTAAAAAAGCGCATATGGCTTCAGCTGCTGTTAACTATTATGGTGTTTGTGTGTGTGCTTTTGCCATCTCGTCTTTTTATTTGTTTTTCTCTCTCTCTCTATTCTCTGCCATTTTATCGCTCACTTGCATGTCCCCACCTTGTAATGGGTGATTCAAATGAGCCAAAATCCTTGAGTTCCTCACTCTTCCTGAGAGAAGCTTTCACATACATCAGAGATTTCTAATCGAAACATTTCCCACACAATTTGGGAGGGAGGGAATAAATTTTCTCTATAAAAATCATTGTGTATGCAATAATGGAGAAAATTTAGATTTTTTTCCCTAAATTTTTTCCAATTTTTTTCACATTTATTTACCACCTCGAAAAGTTATGTAGTGCCCTATTTCCTCGATGGTCTCAATTCAGCGTCAGCGTCAAGGAGTAAACGACAGAGGAGGGGAATGTGTAAGGGATAGGACAGACTATTCCAGGGTGGCTGGGGGCTTTGACTTATCCAAGTAGAATTGGGCTGTAATGTAGAGGTGATAGTGAGGTATTGACGGAAGTGAGACAAATAGCCCTGGACAAGCGTGTGCTAGATTTCTTGAACCAAATCCAACTACTTTGCCTCAAGTTATACAAGAGAGGGAAAAGGGGAGAGAGAGGGAACAATAAACTCGAGAAAAAGTAGTCGCGTCTCTCTTTCTCTCTCTCTTTAGTCGTCCAGGTGATTGTGTGTATATTGTAAGGATATGTATATATTATTATTGAGAGAGGATTGTGTGGAGCTTTTTTTGTGCAGTGGGATTGGAAGTTGTTTACTTTTATTTCTTTTTCTTGGGTAGGAGAGGCAGGAGCTCCTCACTCACTCTCCTTCACTTTGGAAGTAAAGCCAGGCCAAGGAAACGATTTTCGATCGATAAGAACAATTTCAGATTTTACGCTTCCGAATGAATATTTCAATTCGACAGTTGCGACAAGTAGAATCTTATAGTGACTTTCTCCACTTTCACTTTGTGTGTTTTGTCTCTCTCTTCCTCTCCCTCTCTCTCGTTTCGCAAGGTTGGTTGGAGTGTCTCCAGGAGAGAGCGTTGATTTTTTCATCCTCTGCTTTATCTTTTCTCTTCAATCTGAATAATGCAAATGTAGTCCTTTTTGTTCTATTTTTCCTAGAATAAATATATACGTGTTCATTTTAATGCTTTTTTAAAAATAGAACACTCACACCCCCACAAGAAATCATTCAAATTTTATTCGTTTTTGTTTCCTTCTGTTCTAAGAAACTGTTTTCAAGATTTGTTCGTATATATGTATATGAGGAGGAAGAGGAGAAAGCAATTTTGTATGCTCAGGGCGTACAGGAGGAGAGTAATCAATATAGAAAGAGGGAGAGAGAACTGACTTTTTGTGTATTTACATAATAAATAGAAATAATCATGGATTTTATCGTGAATCTGCGTGTTCCTTCAGTGCCTCGCCTTGTCTTGGAATGGCCTCTCTCTCTTCTACAATTTCCATAGAGTGAAAGTCTTGGCTTTCACTGCTGGTATGATTACATATTAGGCAGACGGTTCTTTCATTTCCGATTTAGGATCGACGATGGGATGCGCTGGGATGGTGGGTTAAAAGTAATGGTCGAAAATAATAGTCTCATCTGTAGAATGTGGAGACAGAGAGAGAGAGAGAAGGAGAATGTCGGGAGAATGAGTTTCAGACACACACACAAACACACACAGTAGTGAGACAAGGAGTACGGAGACGGAGGGCTGGGTTGGGGAAATAGACATAATAGTCAGTGGGAAAATGCAAATATGAGAGAGCTAAGGTGAAGTATTATGGGTGGCCATAAACATTGTGTAACAAGTTCAACTCTCTCTTTCACTGTCTGTCTGTATGTACACAATATAATGTATATACACAAGGAACATTTCTCTTGTCTCTTCTATTTTAATATAAAATACTCATTTCGTTTTAAACCCTTTCCTTTCTCCCCCTCCCTTTCTCTTTCTCCACACTTTTCTACCTTTCTCTTCATCCCGGGATATTACAACGTATTTGACGGGTTGGGTTGAGCGAGATTCTTCAAATTTTTATCTTTATCCATGTCGAGAGAAATATTTACTATCCACATCATGGATAGGATCATGAATTATCATTATGGTGAGTGTACATATGAGGAAACTTTCTTTTTCTCTTCCTCTCGTTTTTGATAGCCCAGGCGTAGGTGTGGATGGATGGTGGGTGGGAAAATAAATACAAATTTCCTAAATGGAAATGTATAAGCTATTCTGATGAAAATACAAACAGCCGTTCCTTCCTACACATCCATACATCTTTATCCATGTATAAATGTATGGAAGATGAGAAGGCACAATACATGAAATGTACGGGATTTGTAATCATTTGCCTCCTAACCATCTTTGCATTGAATTAGGCTTTGGTTCTGAGAAAGAGGAGAAAGTTTCGCTTCTGTTTTTTCAGTAGCAGAGTTTGAGATGGGGAAAGTCAAATCTTTTTTACTCATTAAGAGGCGAGTACAGTGGATGGTTTGTTTGTTGAATGTGAATATGATTATTTGAGTAGAATCCTTGAGGACTGAGGGAGGGAGTAGGAGAAGAGGGTGGATAAAGCACAAAAAATTATTCTGTGCATTGTATAGAGGAGAGGGAGAGAGTAAAGTTCATTGAATTCGATTTGAAGGGAATCTGATTTGAATTTTGATGTTTTCTCCTCCACCTCCGCTCCTCCCTCCCTTCCTCCGTTCATTCACATCCCCCCAACCAATCTCTAAAGTGGGTCTAGACTGTCCTGTTCTACAGTACAAGACTGTATAGTACAGATATCACACACACACCAAACTATATGACGGCGTACTGTATGTACTCAAATTTCATACAGGGTGTAACATAAAAAGATTTGGTTTTAAAAATAGAAAATCGATGCACACACACACTCACACATAGCTAAACACTCTTCCTAGACAATCACAGTCTATATACACACCGTATTGTGTGTACAAGTATAGTAAAAAGGTGGATACATGGAGATTCATGCGGGACACGTAAATAATAATATTTAAGAAAATTGTATTCTTTGATCCCATCTCAACTTTTTATACCATTTAGTTTGAGCCGGCATAAACGGAGAAAGTGCACGAGAGAGAGAGAGAGAGTTTGTATTTATTTGTAAGTTGTGTGCTCTTGCACATGACCTCTAGGGTTATCCTCTTCCAAGAGAACCAAACGTGGAGAAAGCGAGAGAGAGACGAGTAACCAGGAGGAGAAAGCTAGTATCATTTGGGTACTTGGATTTTCCTTTAAATTCAAAGACAGAGAGGCAAGCTTTCCTTGTCGTGGTTAGAGTAGTGAAATGGTGTGTGTACTCTGTTGTTTCTTGTACGATGCCATTGGCATTGCGATTTCCCATTGCCATTGTCATTCGGTGGGTGCAAGGAGGTTCAAGTTGACAGCATCTCTCTGTTCATAGTGCAGGAAGATCCGAAGAAGAAGGAGAAAAGAGAAGATTCACGATCTATGCAACTTGCATTGTACTTTCTCTTTCTCCATTACTTTTGCATCCAGTATTTCTTTTCATTTCGTACTCGGGTTTGACGGCCCATCCTGCCATCCTTGCACAATCTCGAATCCTCCAATTCATGACATTTGAAATATCCCCCGTTTTCTCCTCCTCCTCCTCCTCTGCTCTCTGCTTGTCTATGGATTCATGCAAAAAACCCCAAGTTTCCCATTTTATTCCTCTTTTTATTTTTTTTGACTCTGGAGTGCACAGACACACACACCCAACCAGTCTCTACTTTGCCTTGGTAATCCTTACAAATCGCATTTATCGTGAGCCACTGACAGCTCCAGACAATGCACACACACTACCCTGTGTGTGTGTGCTGCACACTTTATAGTGTCTATGGTATCACGGACGAGATGCACATGGTACAGGGTAAATGAATCAGACACACACACACACAGAAGAGATGGGCTGGGAGAGTGGGAGTGCAGGGGATGCTAGTCGAAATTTATATGGAGTGCACATTGTACACATTTATACGTGGAATATATGGATGCTCTAAACGGAGACCATAAAATAAAGCTTTGAACCTCTTCCCTCTCTCCCTGGTCTGAAAAGATGAAAAAAAATCAGAAGAAAATACACACAATGTATGGAAGTACGGGAGAACTTCTCTCCTTTTCCTCCTTTTTTGTTCACATTTTTTCGGGAATTTCTGGAGTCCTTTGACTGATCTCAATAGTTAATAGTTTGTACTCTCAAAGGGAAGGAAAAGTGGATGGAATTCCTAGGACTATTTTCCCTTAACATTCCATGTATTTGTAGTGCACGGTTTTTGTCCTTATTAACTTTCTTTTGCCCTGACATTCCCTTCTAATCAAATGGAAGAGAGGACCTCCTTCTTGTGAGTGTCATCCTCTTCATACCAATTCCAATGAAAGGAGAAGAGAGTTGGAGAGAGAGAGAGAGAGATCTGTGGTGTACGCACATATGGAAACGCATTATATGTAAAAAAGAGTTGAAAATTTCCATTTTTAATTTTATTTTTGGATGAAAAGCCCTGCTTCTTCCTCTGCTTCTACTGGTGGTGATGTGATGGCGGAGCTGGTGATTTAATTTTCCTTTGTTTGCTCTGAGTCGCTGTGTGTGCCTGTGCCTGTGTGTGTAATTCAAATTAAGTCAAGAAGGTCTTAATAGCTTCCACAAGACTTATCTCTCCATATTGCTCCGAGACGATAAGTCAAAAGGTATGGAGTCAACGAGAGGAGGAGGGAAGGGAAGGGAGGGAAAATTTAATGAAAAAAGAAGGAGAATTTCTTGTTTCTTCTGTTCTCTCTCGTTTCATGGAACTCTGGCTCTTGTACCTCCAACTCTCTCCTCTCTCTCTCTTTCTGTGAGGGAGGGTATGAGCTTTGTAATAAAGCAGATGAAGAGAGAATCCCTAGTATATAAATTTTAAGACTTTATATATCCCCAACTTGCTTATTGTTTAAACCCATATTTAAATTTAGTTGTGCGTTTCTCTGTTTTTTTGTTTATGGATCATAATTTCCATTGTACATACATGTTTTCTGATACCGTAAGTGTTCAACCTAAATCCAGTCATCTTTTCCTAATTATAATCCTTCAAAGAGAAATGATTACTTTCTGGAATCGCTACTGATATATTATGTAACAATTTCGCTCATGATTGACTCAAAGTAAATTATTTCAACTCCACTAAATACTCAATAGTTTAATGAATCACTTAAAAAACAATGAAAATGGTTGGTCGACAATTCTGAAAATCTTGAGGGTTCCATCCAACTAAATACTGTAATATTTGTCTGACAAATTTTGTCATGAATTCAAAATTGAGGAGTCAACATATTACAAAAAATGGATTGTAAAGAGAGTAGACATATTAAAAGGAAATGAGGAAAAGTCAAAGGAAAGTATGAATGTAAATACAAATTTTCCAATCGTATCCATATTTGCTGCTCTTTGGTATGTACACCTTAAAAATGAAATCGTATATTATAAAGTTACAAGAGAAAATGGAACGGAAATTTTTATGATGAGATTCATCCGGAGGAAACTCTTTGGTTGATTTTTGAGAGAGTCTCCATGGCATGATGCATGGAAACAAATTTGTCGAGGAATATTGTCTCCTCCTCCTCCTTTCCATGTTGGAACTGTACAATATACACTACAGCAGGACTCTTTTGATGAGACTGTAGAATGGGAGTACATATGAAAAAAGGGGGAAAGTTTAATATGAAAAATATGGTAAAATACATATAAATCCTTAAATGCACCCACGCCCACGCTCTTCTACCCTCCCTCCCTCCCTCCTCTCCATATCTTTAATTTAAGTCTCGGAGGTCTGGTCCCGACTGAACTTGCTGAGAACTGATCGTTAAACGCTGTTCATTATCATTTTCAGGATAATTGCTTCCATCATGACAACCCTCCCTCTCTATCCTTTGTCTCTTCAAGAGTTCCTCTTCCTTCACAAAAACATGGATTTGTATATACGAATGAGGAGGTGGAGGGGGGCCGGAGAGAATGAATTAAAATCATGAATAGCTTAAATTAATCCAAATGGGCACAGTCGTAATTGTCCTGATAATCCCAATAATTATTCAACAAAAATGAGACCCCATGAATTATTGTGTGGAGTGTTAAAGTGGGAAGAGGAGGGACAGAAATAATCAAAATTTGGACTCTTAACTATTTTCTAATTTCTCTACATTTTGTATTTTTATACTGAGAATAGAACAAACAGAGTAAAAAACAAAAAAATGAGAAGAATGAGCAGAAAAAAATCCAAGGACAAATGTCTTACCATTTTGTACCGTAAAATTTTCATTTCCCAATTTTATTATTATATTGCAGAACTTCATTAAAATGTGAAAAAAACACGCAAATTCCAGTTTCACATTCAACTGCTTATCCCTAAATCAACAAGGAATTCCTGACATGTTGTTTCACCTTCAATTAAAACTTTCATCTGTATTCACTGACCTGGTTACATTTTCATGATTTACGGTAGGTGGGAGGAAAAGGGAAAAAAATGATATCGTGCGTCAACAACAATTCCTTCCGTTTGCAAGCACACACACGAGGAGAGAGAGGAGAGAGAGCAAATGAAGGAGAGAGTAAAGATTATCAAAAGTCAAAATCTGTCGTCACTCAGTTGTTATCAAGGAAACCATTTGGTGAGCATTTCAAGACGAGAGAACGTTCCAAAATGACCCTTTCGCATGTCTTGCACTATCCACATCATGACATTGTCCACACAGAGTCCAACAAACAGAGAAAAACATACACGTTGAGAGAGAGAGAGAAAGAATTTCTAGCTCGTCATAAAAATAAAATATTTACTCTCCAGCTCAAAGGTTGCTGATGTGAAGGGCAAAATAAAAATGAGGTGGAGTTATTTCTTTTTTTCCACACACACACACACACATTCGACTCTCTCATTCCCATTTTTTGGAGAGAGAGCGAGAGGGAGAAAAATAACGGGATAGCATATCAAGATCCAGACTCTGGATTAAAGCGTCTCTACATACTACGTTGTCGTGTGTATGTGAAGACTTTTGAAATGGATGAAGTGTAGAAATGAGTGAAATTTAAAATGTCTCACTCGACTCTATTAAATTTTAATTATTTTTAATGTTCCAGGAATGAAGGACAAATAAAAGTGGAGAAGGGAGAAAGGGAATTTGATTGCATGGAAAAATGACAAATTCCCAACAAAGTTTTTGTATATGTTGTGCTGTACTGTATGCACTTTCCTTTCCTGCAGTAATGTGAAAGGCCACTGGATTTAAGAATTTCAAGAGGAACATGGAGAATAGTGGGGAGGAGAAGAAGAAGAAGGATTGTTGGTAGGGAAAGTCGAGGTTTGCACAGTTAAAATTAAAGTAAATTATAAGGAACAGCCTGCAGTTGATGTTGGCTCCCAGGTTTTTGTGGTATTTCAGAAGTCCTTGGATATTTACGTAAGCACACACACACACGGCCTGTTCTCCAAGAATTGTATACAAAGTAAGTAAGCATTGTGTACAAAACAGGAGCAGACAGCTGGTGCTGAGTATTCTGAGAACGTTGTACTGTACTAGTCAAGGTAAGAGTGAGAGAGAGTGTGTGTGTGTGGAGGAGGAAAAAGCAAGTTCTCAAATGCATTCCCAACCCGTCCCAGTTTTCACCGTTAAGCTTTGCTCATGTTGAGCTAAGGCAGTAGTAGAGGAAAAGAGAGGGAGAGAAAGGGAAAGGGAAAAAGAAAAGAGAATGTTTTCTTGTGCATTAATAAATCTTTACTTTGAACTTTAGTGAAATGGCTAAAAGAAAGTTACCATGGTCAGACTGCAAAAGGGGAGCTCCTTTTTAAGAGCATTCAAGCTTTCTCTTTCTCTTTATTATTTGTATGAATCCTACATACTGGCCTCCTCCACTTTCTCTCTTAACTAGCATCCAATAAAGAGAGCAAAGAAGGGAAGAGGAGAAGGGAGGGGGAGGTAAGATCCGGTTTTGTGGAGGCGAAACAAGTTTTTAAACTAAATTCTACTTTTTGATTTTAAGATGCAGGTTCCCGTCATATACTTACATACATTTGTACATACATTGTACATGTACAGTTTATACTGGGAGGTCTTTAGTTGAGTGAAAATAAAAACAGAGGAAAAAGTTCTCATGTTTTTGTATTTTCCCTCTGTTTGTTTGTGTGGAGTTTAAACTGTTTACCCTTTTTTTTCGGGAGAGTTGCAACTTTCTTTTACACTTTCTTTTCCTCGTTATGATCCATCGCAATTTGTATGCGGGTTTGTGTACAGAGAAAGAAATAGAGATGCCGGGCGTTGGCACAAAGTTAAGTCAAGGTGTTGTGTGTGTGTTTGTGTTGAGGGAAAAAAGAGACATGGAGAAGACTAGAAGGGAAAAAAGTTTAAAAAGAAAAATTTGTAGATTGTATGTGTGTGGTAGAAACTGGACAAAGGACCAAGTGTTTATAGTGAACGATATGGGGTTTATAAGGTGAATTTAGAAAGAGTGAGAGAAAGTAAGACGGGAGGAGGAGGAACGATTTATTATTGTAAGGCTGTCAACCATGTGACCCAAGCTAGAATGAAAATCAATATGATCACCGTAATGAAATCAGTCCCAAGACAGGACGGATTATAACGTCCCATGTTTGATTGGGGACCATGCAGGTTGTTTTCTCTTTCATTCACACACACACACTGGGAAAAGAGGAGGGAGGGAGAGGGAAGATATTCCTCTGTAGCCTGCTTAGGTGATTGATCACATTCACATCAAGTCTCTCTCACTCCCCTCACCCTTCCCTATTAAGTCTGCGTAGGTTGGGAATAGACAAGGAAGTGTTTCCTTTTTGTATGTACACAAGAGAAAGTATAATACTAGATTTCCTATAGAGAGAGAGAGACAGAGGGATGGAGACCACCCGCCCTGTTCCTTCACTTTGATATGTTTCCATCCATCCATCCAACTCCATCTTCTTCGAACATTTGATCTTGCCTCCTCTCCTTCAAACCCTCCGCCATCCTATTATACAAATATAAAGGGATGTACATAACCTTACAGTCACAGTACAGGGAAAACTTTCTTTGTATATCCAAAGCGACAGTACAATGGTATTAGACATCCCCATTCGCTCTGTGTGTGTGTTGAACAGAGCAGAGAGATTGGGAGGAAAATGGTAAAAACTTGACTTTCAACTTATACATTCCATTCTTTCTATCTTCCCTCTCTTTGTAAAAGTGTAGCACACTTCATGATTTTGATTTTCACACAATACATATTTGAATCATGTGACTCTCAATTTTTTTTGCATTCCATTTCCTCAACTCCAGAATATTCATGACAATGAAGTGAAGAAAGTTGTGTGTGTGGGGTGTGTATTCACACGGACACTCCATCACATCTCATTTTTTTTCTCTTTTTCCCTTTAGACAAGGCTTCATTTTTATTTCCACGTAGACCAGAACATTAACACCCCACATGATGGATTCAAAATAAAGAAAATGGAGAAATGTGTAGAAAAAAACTTCCCACTCTTGTGTGTTCCCACTTCCCAAGACCCTTCACAAAAAAATCCATTTTCCTTCATTCTACATTCTTGATTCTCATGCACACAAATCCAGACACATCCAATCCTATCCATAATCCTTGAATCTCCATTGAAATCCAAGCAAAATAGTAATGAACACAATAGCAATGTACATTTTTCAAAGTTGCCCATAGATTTCTCTGTTTTTTCGATGGTTCTCTCTTCTGATGCAGTCACTCAAGAATAGTAATCCTCAAACCAACTTTCTCTAGTTCATTCCGTAAGTTGACGTCATGTGTCATCAAACTTGCCGCAGAGTCATAATTGTACCGAGTCATAATTGGGATGCTGTAGCTGTAGTAGTAGAAGGGGGAATGGAATGTGTCCAGTTTTTTGTCTCATACATGTATATTCCAAAATAGAGGGAGGAGGTGAAGAAAATCCTTGGGGAATGAGTGTGTGATCTAGCTGAGGGTTTAGCTCCTGATTCCCACATAGGATTAGCTTCTCATCACAACCACACACACACTCACTCACTCTCACTCTCTTTCAGGAAGGGTTGAAAAAATTCTATGAAAGTTCCAGGCCATTGCACAGCCCAGGAATAATGTGTACGGATAGGAAAGCTTTTAGCTTGTCTCAGTCAAAGACTTCCAGACTGTCCGTCGCCTGTCCCCTCCCTTTTTCCACCCTCTCGTATAAATATCTGTGTAAAAGAGTGCGTGTGTCTCATATGAATGGAATCTCATCTTCACCCCTTTACCTTTTATCTCAAAATGTCCGCATGAACACACTACACACACGTACATTCAGACATGTACGTTTCAGTGCAGTAAGAAAGTTGTGTAATTTTTTGTTGCATACATCATTTTCCCAAAATCTCTTAATTCTTTCCATTACATGCATGAAGCTGTAGGACATTATTAATAAAAAAAGTTGCAAAGTTCTTTCTTTCGGTACTGAGCCAGGATGGCTGTGTGTGTGGTAGAATTTATGAATTCTCTACTATCTTTCGTGTACTTTCTGCCCTCTCCATCCTGGATGGGAGTAAATGGAGATTTTAGTGTGTGTACGCTTTTCCTAGACGACCATCAACGTACACCAACGTACGTTTGTGTACATTGTGTCCACGTGTTTGCACAGATACATGTACTATGTGTGTGGAAGTAGAGTGAACGAGTAGCTTTCCCGCTAATGCCTTTGTTCGTACAAGTATGAATATTTTATTGTCAGCGTATTAGAAGGGTGGAGGGGAGCAGATGGCTTTAATATCATTATGATTGGAACTTGCCAAAAAATATTGTACGTCTGTCCTGTCTTTGGACAGACTTTGTTCAAAAAATAAATGTAGAGTGAGATGAGGAGAAAAGAGAAGGACGAGGAGGAAAAGTCTCAGTGGGGACAGAATGAATTTGTCAGTTATGCACACTGCAATAAAATTTAAGGAAAAAAGGTCCATTAACTTGGACTTGGGAAATTATACCATAATTAGGATTTCCCGCAGTAGTAGCAGTAGTAGCCCGAAGTATGGAAGAAAACTTTCCCCCTCTCTCTCGCTACTTTCCTTTTTTCCTGTGGAATTTCTCTTTTGTCTCTCCAGAGAGCTTTTATAGTTTAAATGACAACCGTCTCTTTCTCTCTCTCTCTCTCTCTGTCTCATCCACATCTGTCTGGTACAACATAATCATAAATATAAAGAGTAAAGAAAAAATATTTTTTATTACGTATTCTCTTCCTCTCTAGTTAAAAAAATTAATGGTTGAGACCACCAGACTCAACTTTCAAAATTTAACATTTCATTCTAAAATGATAAAATGCTCACAATTTCTCTCTCTTCACGTAAAAGAGTTTTCATGTAAATTAGAGACAAAAAGGGAGTAAAATTAAAGGCACCAGCAGTACACGCACAACCCGAAAACAAAATCTACTTGAAAGGAAAATTTTAAAATCTTTCCTCTACGATAATTATACATGGAGAGCTGATACGTCAATGCAATATTGAAAATTTTTTGGTATAATAAAATTGTCACTCTCTTTATATAATTTAGGTTCCATTCACCTACACGCAAAATAAAACCCACAGATATGAAAAAAAGGTAGAAGGGAATCCGACAAACTTTTCAAAGACTTTCCATTGTAGTGAAAGTGGAGTGTCAACTCGATTTGGCTGTTATTATAGCTGAGGGAATCATTACAAATAAAGTGAGATGGTGTTGTAGAATAAGCGGAGGACAGAAGCAAAGAGTGAGTTTGTAGGGATGGAGAGGAGGAGACGGAGGAGGATCTTATGAAAATACATGATGGAACATAGAATGATGATAGAATAGTATAGAAGAGGCAGATGATGTGAATTTTTAGCGATGCGTTGGTGGTGAAGGTTGGCATTATCAACTTATTTTGATTTTAAAAGGCATACCACTTTCTCTCTTCTCCCTCTCTCTCTTTCTCCATTCTTATGGTTATGAGTAGTGAAGGGCAGGAGTGATTTGTGTCTCTCCACACCTTCATAAACTATGCACAAGGGCAAGGCTATGTACATCCCACGTGCTATTCCTATCATTTCAATCTTTTCCGTGTGTGTGTGGGGGTTGTGTGAAGACCATTAGCTACATTTTATATTACACACATGCTGAAGAAAACTGAGCAAAGTTGATGAATTCCATGGTCATGTCCCTCTCCACTCTCTCACTTTCACTTCACTGTGACTCTCGACTCCCTTGCTCATGTCATGCATGGGCACTCGGGAAATTTATTTTGAAGTGTGCTAAGTGAATGACACATGCTGGCTACTTTGAGGGTGTGGTGTGACTTCGTCATGAGGACGGTTGAATGGAAAATCGCGATGACAATTTATGGCATATTCAATCGGTCGACTATAATGGCATGATCGTAAGATTTGGGGGAGGGGAGGAATAAGAAGCTCTTTTGCTCTTTTGTCGATGGAAAAAAAAGAAAGGGAAAGCTAGAGATTTATTGTCCCTCTGTACAGGCAAAAGGACTATCAATGTCGATATGTGTGTGTGTGTGGGTGAAAGAAGGAGAGTAAGAGAGTGTGTGGGCTTCTTCTTGGGTTGAACAGGTTTTAATGACAATAACTCTAGCCCTTCTTCACACTCCCCCTCACCATCGTATTCTTCCTTTTTTTGGCATTGGCATTGCATCACATACACACACGATTCTTTGTGCAGTCCTCATGAATCCCCTTTTATTATGTATTAACGTACATACGTATGCCAGAGAGAATGTGTGTGTTTTCCTTGTCGTCGTGCACATAAATGTAGCCACGCACTTTCTCCTCTCTCCCTCCTTCCTTCTCTTAGTCATCCTCCTTCCTTCATAAGAAGGGAAAGAGAAGCAGGAAAGCACGGACAAGAAAGGTAGAGCTCATCTGGCTAACGCTAAAGACACACGTAAGGAGGATGAGAAGGAGATTTTGGTCGTACAAAAACTCCCAGTCTCAACTCTTCTTCTCCCTCCTCTCTCCTCTCTTCCCCGTCTCTTCTTCTTTGACTCGGCAGAAAGATAATACGGTAATAGTTAGTGGGCTTCCACGTGGCTTTCTCTCTCTCTCCCTCTTTCTCTTTTTCCTCTGACTCTTCTCCCTCTAAGCTTTGTCTGTCCCTCTCTTCTCCTTTTTTACCTCTTCTACTTCTACTTGCTGCTGCTCGGGGTGTATGAGACATATGCTGTCTCTTTAGTTGCTCAGTTGAATGCACGCAGATTTTCCCTCCACACTACTCTCCTTCCTGTTTCTATATCCGTACTTTCCCCCTTTATTTTTGTACTTTTCTCTCACATATAAACATGGGAGAGTGAAAGAGCAGTGATTTTGGATTTATTTTTTCTCTCCCTCTCCCCCTCCTTCCCTTCCTCCCTGGTCTTCTTCTTACATAAACAGAAAATTTGGGGGAAAAGAAATGGTTTTATGCTCAAAGAAAAAGATAAGGGGAAAGCAATCGAGAGATCGTTAAGAAAGTTTTCGATAAATCTTCTTTTTCCCTTCAATTCAACTCTCACCCTTGCATAAAATACTCATTTGGTCGGAATTTGATGGTTCAAATTCAGCTTAAAGGCATCAATATCTTTCTTCTTTGGAGGTCCCATCAAAAATCAGTGAGGACTCTAGTCAAAAGAAAACTTTCTCCCCCTCGGCTCAGCTGGTATTCTCCTCTTCTTGTTTATCAATACCAATGATGAGATGAGATAAAAAGGAGACGAATGGAATGAAGGGAGACTACAATAAAAATTAAAGCTTTTAGCGAAAGAGAGAAAGAGAGAGAAAGAAAGGAGCTGAAAAATATTTTTATATGAGAGAATAGAATTTTTTATGACCAAACAGCCGAGTTTTATGATAATCTTTACACGACTACCTGTCTAAATCTTTCCCTCTCTCTCTCTCTCTTTCTCCATCTTGATATTCCCCTGTAAATACACAGCTTAAGAAAAACCGCCAGAGTCCCACACACAATTCGCTTTTTTTTCAACTGGACAATATTAGTCCACAACCCATTTTTATGACTTTCTCCCCTCCTCCTCCTCCTCTCACTTCTATTGTGAAATGAAGAAAGAATGTTTTTATGCTCTTAAGTACAGTCGTTGTAAGTTTGTGTGTATGTGTCGTTTTGCGTATTGTTAGACTGTCGTCTACTCATTTTTTATTTCATCATTAGCTTCTCTTTTAACGCTCCCTTTCATCATCATCATCATCTCGACGGTCATTCCCAACTCCTTCCCAGCTCCATTCTCTTAAAAGTTTTCTTTTCAAATTTCAAATCTTTATACTCATTTTTATGACTTTCTTTCTCTTTATCTTTCAACCCTTTTCAAAATCCTCAAATACGCGTGTGCTCACGTTTCTTTATTATTTTTATTATCAAAATACACTCAAATTGTAGTGGTGTGTGTGGATGTGTGTGTGTGTGTGGGGACAAGGATAATTTCGCTTACTGTAACCATAGTTTTTCACTCTCTCCGACGACTTTAGTCTAATCGTCAAATGATAGTGTGAGAATCACACTGCATTACATTTTGGCTACTTTCTTTCTTTCTCTCTCTTTCACTCCACATCAAATACAAAACAAGGCCTGACTACAGTCCAGGAACACAACCAGCAGAGAGAGAAAAGAGAAAGTCGGTGACCTTTGTAGCTCACGTGATACCCACGCAGTAATAAAATCCTTGTATGACAACAAGCCTTTTCCAGACTTTGGACTTTGAGGCATGAGTAAAAAGAGAGAGAGAGAATGGGGAAAAGAGAACGAGGGATTTATTGTCAACAAGAGCTACACATCAAATCCAGTCCTGGACCGCGGATTTCCTTTCATAAAAGCACAAAAAAAATTTTTTTCATTAACATTGTAGCCTAAAATTCTTGTTTGAATAAAGTGCTCCGAGAAAGTCAGATTTAATTACACTGGGACAGACACACACACAGTCAAACTTTATCTTCACATTAACAAACACAGGAAAAGTCATTGCACTAAAGTTTGTGTGTCTATAATCTGCAAAGTCTATCATCACCATCGCATAGCCTTTTTTATCCAGTGTACTTTACTTGGCGTACAATTAAACTTTAATCGAATGTACACAGTTCCCTTTCATATTTATCAAATTTTTTTGGGAAACCTACACAAAAAATTCACTCAAGTAGTCTCTACAAATTATGTCATTTCTTTTGAAATGAAGGGAAGTTACTCTGGGTTGACTCTGAGTTGCACGGACTGAAAGGGAAGAAGGAAGATTAGATTGATATTTGATACTTGTACCTTACATACTGTGACATATATGTACGATAGCCATGTGCAATTATCGATCAACTTAAAGAGCTTTAATGTGTATCCAAGCAAATCACTAACTTTGAATTTATCTCTCTTTCTCGCACTGGAAAGGAAAATTGATCAAAAGTATAAACGAAGAGTGTACAAAGAGAGAGAGAGAGAGAGAGAGAGAGAAACTGTGCTACTTCAAATGTGAGTACATGATTCAAAACCTTTTGAACTCAACATATTGAGAGAGTGGAAAAGAATTTAAGAGTTTATCAAAGAGGAAATGAAGCTATGACAACGTTCAATTTCTCTTCTTGAGTACGAAAGATTCAACAAACCATTCCTATTGGCTGTACATAATAAGAAGGGTAAAGGAGCCATGAGACTGGATTACAAAATGGATATGGGTTGATGGGATGGGAGAAAAGTTTCACTACCACTGGATTTTAAGAGATGGGTCAAGGAGGAGACCCAGTTCAGTTTTACACATACCACGGAAAATCTATAAACTGTTTCACCTTAAAACCTGCTTTCTCCATTGTGAGTCTATGTATGTTGAATGCATTTTGTTGCGACAAGTTTGAATGTTCCATGTGGTCCAAGATGAGTCTCATCCCACAGACAAATACACACAAATATGAGATGCCAGGTAGCATGTGTTTCATGGTTCTCTGTGGATTCATCTTTAAGTTAGCTGGTTGACTGATTCCCGCCCTGCATCTTTTATACTACCCTACTTTCTCCCTTCAACTTTCACAAGTTTATCTACTGTCTGACAGCTATTCGGTGAGTAACCCGTCTTAAAGGTGGGTTGGTTGTTGGTGAGGCTTTTCTCTAAGACTTCAAAAACCACAATGCACAGTCATCTCAACCATCATCATAATGCGCAGTCTATTCTCCTCCTTCTCTGTTTTCTCTTGTTGTGTACTAATATAACATTTACGGCCTTATTTAATTTCTGTAATAACTATCCAAACACATTTATGTCAGCCTGCCCAACAAACACCTTGGGCACATGCATACACACACTGCATAAAGAATAATGCACAACCAAGGCGAAGAGAAAGCAAGGCTATTTTGATTTAATATTTTGGCGGGTCTTAAATTTTTCCCAACTCCCCATAAATCCTACATCTCTTGTTTAAATCTGAAATCTGATGGTGTGCAACCGCACACCATCATCCATTCCGTTTATTAAAGAAGGGAGGAGAGGGAAGGTTCAACTCGTATTTCATTTACACTGTGTCAAAGAGTATGGACAACCGCCATTCTCATCCACCCACATTTCGTAGGCGGACAGCGAAGGTTGTGGGCATGTAATCTAAAATTCCTTTGCGATCTTTTCTCTCTCTCTCTCTCTTTCTCCTTTCTCCAAAACGAAAGGTGTAGCATAGTTGATAAATTGTTTCAAGAAGGGAGGGGGTCCAGGGTGCCCTTTTCACACTCTATCTCACTTTCTCTGCGAAAAATACTCACAGACACCACAAATATTTTGCAATATTTTCCAGTCTCAGTCTAGCCCAATTGCTATTTAAAAGCGTCCCGTCCCGTATCAACCATTTTGACTGAATAATCAAAAAGCATTCCTTACTACTAAAGAAAAAACTTTGAATTACTGCCAATCTACATGACAACAACAGGAGAACTGAAGGTCACCTCATGTGACACATTTACAATATGAAGGACAATGAAGAAATGCAAAAAATGGAGAAAATTGATCTGTTATCTAATGTTAGTAGTTTTTTTCCACCATTGTAAAAATTTTCTTTGAAAATATCATACAATACTTCGTGGAAATGAAAAAAGGTCGGCCTCCATTGCTCTTCTTTTTCCCTTTAAATAGCATAGCAGTATTTTCATGGGCTGCTGTCCATCTCATGGACTCCCTTCTCACACATACTCCAACTCTACAAAGAATAGGCAATCGTGCCAGATTTTTTGTGTGTTCTTTATCTTGACCCTCTCTCACTCAGGCTGTTGTCGCCCCTAGCTTTTGCTGAAAAGGAGAGAATAAGACGAAGAAGAGAGAGAGAGGAAAAAGTGTCCCTTATCACTTTCTCCTTCACCCAGATAGAGATGCGATGGAAGCTTCTTGTATTATCACTGCAGCTGGTGTCTCTAGACGTCTTTCCCATTATACGGATGAGGAGCTGGGGAAGGCGCCGACGAAGACAAAGTAAGCACACACACAGTGAGAAGAAGACACACACAAGTACGAAGTAGAAGTATAAATATATCTTACGACAGTCAGTCTCTCTTTCTCGGCTCCTGCCGCCCAAACCGATTTCGAATCCTATAGTAATCTTTCAAGAGAAAGAGAAAAGAGGAGGAGGAGAGAGGATGGCAGAGTGAAATACACCATTTGTGTCATACTTGGTAAACTTTATTTTATTTCCCAGGCACTTCTTTATCCCGGAGAACTGGTGAATTTGTGGTTATCTCATTGTGGTGGGTCATTGTGTTGTTTTTTCTTGCTTTGGGAGGAAGGGCTCAAGGCGACTTAGACAAAACACACGCACACACACACATGTACATGTATTTATTTTGTATTGGCCTCTTGGCTCTTTGTGTGTACTGTAAAAAGGAAATGGTCAGTGACAGCTCTCTCTTTTACTCTCTTCTTGTTTACCAGCCAGATTGCTTTATTTATTGACTTTAGTTTGGGGGTTCAGACAAGGAGCTTTATTGAAAATTTGTCTATTTCTCTTCCTCCCGCCATTTAGTTTAGCTCTTTTCTAATGGAAAAATAATAGTATGCATTAAGAAAATTTTGAACATTTGTCATACTCTGACAAAAATGAGATTTGGGTTTCTTGTCCCAAGGATTTTCTTTTCTATTAAAAAATATGAAATTAAAAACATTAGAATTTATTTTTCCTGTCACATGTGCCTGTGTACGTATAAATCACTCATAAATTCCCATCTATGAATTTGATCCTCGAACACTGGAGCAGTAAATCAAGAAACTGTGTACAAAAAATAGTGAGTAAAAGGGAGAAAAAAGAAACCCTTGTCTGTTCCTATTTTGTTTCTTATCCATGAACCTTCTGACCTCTAGCTGTCAAATCCGACAATAGCTAAACCCGAAACCCGGGGGAGGGTGAAAGCGGGAAAAAACGGGTGAGCGGTGGTTCACCCTGGTTTCGCTCCCCGAAAATGTTGCCCACCGAATTGAGTTCAAAGTTACTCGACGACGCGCTATGTGGCTCTGGGTGGAAATCCAGCACTGGAGATTTCTTTCTCTCTAGGAAATCAATTTTTTTATCCCCTTCCTTTCCCTCCCGTTATGTCTCTGCGGGATAGTGCATGTGCACTGCCAGACATCCCCTAGCTTGAGATTGTAAAGTGGACTCTTAGAGATTGCATGGAAATTGAAAAATTATAATAAATTCTGTAATTATTTCTGAATTCATGAATTCTCTATTTTTTTTGTGTCAACGAATGACACTCATGCTTTTTTTCTTTTTCTCTCCCTCTCTCGTTCTCTGGAATAAAAAATGAGGGTGATTCACTAAAAAATGGAGATGACCATGTGAGGAAATTTTATGGGCTTGACGTAACTAAAAGGGAGATCTACGAGAGAGAGAAAGAGAAATATAAAAAAAATTTGCAATCGACCTCAAGTGAAAGTCACCCTCATTTCACTTTCCATTACACCCCATTGTTTCAAATGGTCGTAAATTGTGTGTGTATCATTCTTTGTTCTAGACATGGGTCAAAGTGCATGTGTGAGTGTGGTAGCACGTGAAGCTATCAATTCTACTACGCTTTGAATGAGTGAGCAGAGCTGATAAGGCCCACAGAGAAAGAGAGACACAGGCTGCTTCCACACGAGCGACTCGACGAGATTTAAAGTTTTGTCTCAATTGGGACTCTGGCTCAGATGTTAAACGGTAGCCATAAGTTTACAGTTGAATGGTATGGGAATGGGACAACATATTGCCACATATGCTCTCTCTAAGATCTTCCTCCTCTTTTCTATTTTTCTCCATATACATCTACACACACTCGCATACATGTACATGGATATTGGAGTCTCAAGCTGAGACTCAAGGCTCCTCATTTCTCTGGATTTTCCTCCCTCTTTTCCCACTCGTAGTATTTTATAGGTGCAGAAAAGCAAAGATTTAAAAGTACATGGAGGAGGAGAAAGCAGTCCACTGGTTTAGAGCCACTGACCATATCTAACGATTGTTAAAGTGTCTCCTAGACTCTCTCACATTTAACTCTCAATCTGTTTCCTCTATTGGTCAAATATGTCTCAATGCATTGTACACTCAACTTTGTCCAAACTGAAGCTAATTCTCTCTCTATCTCTCTGTGCTGTGAAAATTTATGGAGTTTGTGTGCACTGTTTTTATGTCGTATTGTACTCGACACAATTCTCCCATTGCACATTTCAATGTGGAATGGAGGCCAAAGACTAAATGCAGTTACAATGCACAATAACGTCATGATCTCAATTACAAAGGGAAATACTCACTCTGTGTGCACAAACTGAGTACACTTGCGTATAAATATTTATAGATATGGTCAATAAAGATTTTCCTCTGACCTACTCACTCACCAGACTGAGAGAGCAAATATTTTGGCAATGCTAATACACACACTCACTCCTCTCTCTCTCTTTTCCACTTCCTCACACAAACATAGAAGAAAGGCTCAAAATTTGAGTTTCACTCTTTATGTCCCAATTTTGTTCCCTCATTTTTCATACTCAGTCCTCCGTATTCAGCACCATGTGGGAAGGGTCTGTGTGGAGAAGAGAGAGAGAGACACGGCTTGACATGAAGCATCTTTTTGTCTCCATTAGAAGAGGGGTGGGGAGAGGGGAGAATTGCAATTTTATTTTATTGTACCCAATTTCCATCACACAAATTCTCTCTCTCTCTCTCTCTCTCTTTCACCCTTTGGTATGCTGGGAATAGGGAACAATTGTCGCAGGAGATGGTTCACAAAATATTTTGTGAAGCCTCTCTCTCCCCTATTCTTCTACTACATTTCCACTGCCACTTTCACTTCCACTGCCACTACTATTACTACAAGGAAGGTATGGAAAAAAAAGAGTTTCCGAAAAAATATATAAATCTTACTATAAAAAGCATTTGGGAACATTTATTAATGTACAATGACAGAATAATGGGGAGAGTGAGTGTGTGTTTGTGTGAAGAGAAGAGAAGTAGAGGGAGAGAGAGAGAGAAGAGAGGGACGACTGTGGCTGATGATATCATTAAGATAAATGTGGAGAGACTTTTAGGTGAAATTGATGATTAGTTAGGAGTTTGGAAGAGAACAGGGGAAAAGCAGCAAGTTTGGCTGGTGATGCCTATTCTCTCGTCCTCTCCTCAGCCTATCCAGACATTCATACCATAATATAATAATCCAACCAGAGAGATATCATTAGGACAACCTTTTAATTTTCGGCATGGGGTGGTGTACAGTCTCTCTCTCTCTCTCTCTGTGCGTATTATTCCCTTTATCATAGCCGTGGAGAATATAAGGGTCGGGGGTTTTCATCGCATCAGTTGTACACACTACCCAATCTTCCTGTCCTGTTCCAATGTATGTAGGTGTACATGTCCAACGCGTGTGATGTGGAGGAGATACAGTATTAGAATGATATTGGGTGAATGAATCGGCCACTATTATTAAATGGGAAAGTAAGAGAAAAGAAGCATCACATCCCACAAAACATTCATTGTTTGATAGGAGGAAGGCTACAGCAGCTCTTTTATGAAAGCACGAAGAGAGAGAGGGAAAGAGGGAGAGAGAGTAGGATGACAGCATGGCATGGCACGTTACTTTACTATTATCTCTGTGTGTGTGCATGTTTCCCTCCACCCTCTATGTGTGGGAGATGTATGTGTGTGTAAATGTAGTCACGAGTTGAGAAGAAAGAGTACCTTACCTTCCCCATTTGCCTCCCGTTCTTTGGACTGCTCCTGCATGACTCACCCAGGATCGAATTCTAGGCTAGGGAGAAAGTGAAGTGGAGAGTGAGAGGGAGAGGAGGACGGAGGGGAGAATGTGGGGAATCCGAGAAATCAGCTTCACTTTCTATACATCCCTCTCTCTCCCCCTTTTGCATCTCCAGCTCTATTCTTTATTCCCTCTCTCTCTTTCCTTCTTTGGCAACTAGACAACCAGAGAGGGAGAAGAGCAAAACCTCACCTCTCGCTTTCGCTTTCTTTCTCCATCCCCTCTATTTTCTCTTACTCTCTATCTTCTATTTTTCTATGAGATACCCAAAAGACGAGAAGATAGATAGATAGGGGGAGAGAAAAAAGTATTAAGAAGGGAAGAAAAAAAACCTCAAGTTTTTTGGCTCCGTTATGAAGAGTCAAGAAACTCTTGTAAGCTTTTCTGTTCGTAAACTCTCTCTTGCTCTCTCTCGCTCTCTCAGGTTTCGTCTCTGCATGGGCTCTGCTTCCCTCTTCCCCTCGTAAAATGTAGGTTTAAGGGAGTGCAATGAAAAACTTGAAAAGTCACTTACCAAAAAACTTAAAACTACATCCAGAGATATATGTATTTTATATGCATACATTTAGATATACACTCTCTTGTGACCTCCACACCCGACTTTAAAGCGGGATGAGCTGATTCAAATGGCAAGAGTCCATTGCATCCTCAGCCATCCAAACACACAAAGAGCCGAGAGGAGTACACAAAAAAGATGAGAAGAAGAAGAAGAGGAGGAGGGAACCTCAAAAGGATCTTTCGTGCATTTTAACCATGAAAAGAAGAACGATCTCTGTTTTCCCTCTTTCTCTTTCTCTCTCCCTCTCAGGGCAAACACAACTCTCTTTTGAATTGCCCATCATAATGTATTCTTAAGTTTTGTCCTCTGACTTAACTTTCTAATTTCATACAAAGAGGGAGGTCGACTTGCCATTTTGTTCGTTTTTTCTTTTAATGTGTAGACTCGAGCTCTGTGTGAGTTCTCCCATAATTATATTCCAGGGTCATACACACACACACAAATAACCACATTCATACAATCCCGCCCTCCTGGATCCTCCTGCAAACCGTGGCTAAATATTTCATTCGGAGTAATAGCAGGTTGCCCTTCACAAAACAAACACACATGAGCAGCAAACACACAGGGAGAAATGTGCACACGGAATTGTTCTTGTACGTTTAACTCACGCCCTACTCCCCAAAAACGAATCACACGAACAGTGTGCAGTCTCCTCCTCCTCTACTCCTTTCTCCCTTCCGCTTATACTTATAATACAGAATGTGAGTTCATATTTAAAAGTACTTTGTAGACTTTGTTTATCAAATTATATTCTTGCACCCACACACACACACATGTTCCTCTCTTAAATACACATCTCACATTCTTTGGGTAGCTCACCATGTAGTCCGAGGGGATTTCCAACGTCTGACCTTAATGAGAGCCATAATCATTAGGCAAATGTTTTTGGGATAATGTTGAGCCATTGTAAAGGAAAAGCAGGGAGAAAGGGAGATGGACGTACACAAGACTTGTAAGTAAAAAAAGCCGGGAGGAAAAGATAGGAGTAGTTCAAGACAAAAGAAGAAGAGAGAGAAAATTGAGAATTCTACGTTGTTCCATATTTACTTTCTCTCTCAGGGTTTATTTGAAATTAAAACAAAAAAATTTTTTTTCAAGAAATATACAAGACGTTTCTTCAAATTTTTCTCTTCCTTCTATTCTTCATCTCTTTTCCTTCTTCTACATTTGCCTGCCTCCTTTGTCTTTATTTTAGCATTTAAAGAGTTACCAAAAACTTGTTTTCATATTAACTCAGCCCCAAGCTACATAATTTCTCCACAATTTTTGTTCTGTTTTCATTTTTTCCTGGCCACTCAACTTTCCATTTGTTTTCTTCGTCCTCCTTTCTTTTCGTTCTCTAGTTTTCCAACTTTCTCTGAACAGTATGGAGAAAGTCACTTTTTTGAGTTGCAAAACAATTTTTAATGTAGGAAAAAAAGCTCCTTGCGGAGGTCAATAAAATTTTTTTTGATATTATATTCCAGTGCAGACGATTCTTTCTATTTTTTGTATTAAAATATTTTCTTCTTCCTGTTTACAAAAACGGAAGACAGCTTGAAGGGGTTTTTTTGGTCCGAGCAAGCCCAAGCAATTTTTTTCTGTAACCACTACTATATATTCTTGTTGTATTGCCCACACATGTTTTTGTGGGTTATAGGGTTAGTTGTCATGTACTGTGCGTTGTTGTTGTGGGCACAGGGCTCAAATGCTGCGGGGAATTATTTAATCATTGTTACAGTCTTTCCGAGGAGGAAGAGAAAGAGGAGGACATTTTGAAAGTCAAATAAAAATTAAATGGTCGCCGCAGTACGGCATTTCTGGTTTTGTTGGTGGTTGGTGGTCGTAAACCTCATACAATTTTGAATTTATTACATTAATATCTAGAATATTAAATGGAGAGTATTAATGTCCTCCTCATTCTTACTCCCTCAACTGTAAAGTTCTAATCTATTTATAATACATCAAAGTACATAATGAATATGAATGCATGTACTATAAGGTGATATTGGAATGTTAAGGAGGGGTAGATTTATCAACAACTCTCATTTCACAAAATTTACTGCGAATGGTTTCACTTGAGGTGAAGAATTTGGTTTCTCTTTTCATGTAAAACAATACACACCGTGTAACGTTATGTATGTAGTGCAGACGGGAGCAACCAAGAGAATACCGAAGTAGGTAAATAAAAAACTTGAGGGATTTTGATTTTGTTACAATTTTCTATTCAAATCAATATGCTATATGCACTCGGGAATTCTTTTAAAAAAAGTGAAAGTACGCATTTAAAAACTTTTTACACATTTTTTATGTATTTGGTTTACAATTTTCATAATATCCGGAAGTTTTCCTAATGCAGTACTTACAGCAGTTACAAATTTGTTTTGTGTGAAAATAAATTACATGTCAATAAACTTTCTGGCCGACATGAAAACTTGTAATCTGATACACCTGGAAATTCATTCCTCCAACCTTCACAGTAGAACAAGGATATGCAAAATTATATTTACAGTTCATATAAATCTATTCATATTTTATGGAGATATTTTGTGATTAGTAGTAGAGTACCTCGTATTTTTGACCTCACAATTTGAAGTTGGAGGGTCAAAGTTCTAGGAAGAGGAAGCAAAAAGTAAAAATAGTGGTCAGTCGGGTATTATTCTTAGCACGTGGATAAAATGACGAATTTCATTTCCTCAATAACTTTTCTATCCAGTCTTTGACTTCGTTGATACAAGTCACTCACAATTACCTGAAACTAATTTGACATCTTCATAAAAACACTGCTTCATTCTCGTAGACATGCAACGAGTATACAATGTATAAATATGAAAATATCCTGTCTCCTCTCTGCCATTATACATATATTGAACGTTTGTTTCAAAAAGTAAAAGTAAAATTACTCATTCGACTTAAAAATTGTTTTCAAATCGCTATCTTCTTAAAATTTATTTCTCAACAAACAACGGCGCTGATTAAATATCATGGACTAATTGCATACAATATTTATGTTTTCTCGTAAGATCCTGACTCCTCTCTGTACACTCGCTTTGTGCACAACTCAGTGCTGACCCACAAATTTTGTTACCATTCGTTTTTTTGCGAGGAGAGAAAAAATATGCAGACAATCCAAGTGTGTGTGTGTACATGACACCGCAATTTTGTGAAAGCTGAAACGAGAAGAATAGAGAATGGAGAAGAGTCTCCATTACAGTTCTAAATGGTTCTGGAAATGAATACTGAGGAAAAAACGAAGGCGGAGGAGAAGAAGAATGGAATTTAACTAAAACTCTCATTTCCCAAAAAAGTTTGCTCTTTTCCAACTCACCAGTCACAAACAGGAGATGGTGTGTGTGTGTGTGTTTGTAATGGGTCCTCCTGAGGCTCCATAAAGAATTCTTTTCATCTTCCCCCTCTCTCCTCCTCCTCTCACTGTTTGGCTAACAATGAAGCACTTTGGGAGGAGGATCACAAAAGTTGGGGGAGTTTGGGTTTAATGTTGAGTTGCTGTGCTTTCTCTTCATGAGGTATCACTTACAGACATTTAAACAATTGCTAGACAAATTTTCTCTCCCCTATTTTTCCCGAGGATCATCCATTGTAATTCTAAGCTCAAGGTTTTCTCATCCTTCTTGGATGTGTCGAACACAAACTTTCTCCCACAGACACACACACCCTCACAGTCTCTCTCTCTCTCTCTCTCTCTCTTTCATTTTGTATGTGTACCCATTAGAAAAACATGGAGAGTGTTGACACAATCCAAATATTAAAAGTAGTGTGGGTTGTTCCAGTATCTCTTGACCTTTTCATTAAGTGCATGAGCAGAGCAAACAAATTTTCTTCGCTCCACTGGAAGAATCCAGACACCCTCACACACATAAACTTGAGGCACAGACCGAAGATTTCTCTCAAAACTGTGCAGTGGTATACTATGTAAAAGTTACATATCATCGTATAATTCCTTCTCTCTTAAAAACACATTTCCAGTTCACTCTATTTCTCTCTCTCTCTTTCCCTGACCTTCTTATGTAAATAGTGTTGCCATTTAAATGTGACTAAAACATACATTTAAATGTTTGTTCTTCCATGACAATATACCCTCAAGACATTATTATACGGAATCTCAGGCACAAGTTGTGGTGGTATATTACCCAAATCCACGTACATAAATAAATAGCAGATGAGTGGAAGAGGGGGGAGGGATTTTCAAAATTTTGATTTGACTCTTAATCAGATTATGCCATGGGTGGGAAAAGGATTGAAAATTCTCCAGGTTTTCCTTCTTCCCTTCTTCCCTTCCTACGCACACACATATATAAATATAGGGACACACTCCAGAAATCCTGTATTTCACATTTGGGAGAAAATGGTGAAAGGTCTTCAGAACGTCTTGTACTCGATGAAGCGGAGCCACTCTTCACATTATATTAACACTCGGGGGAAAGCTGTGCGTGTATGTATGAGAGAAAGAGGGAGGGAGAGAGAAAGTTCTTTCTGTTTTCTCTTTAGAGAAACAAAAAGGAAAATAAATAAAAGGTACAAAAGGCTTACCTTCTTGACAATATGTACCTTTATCACACACATTGTTCTGAGTAAATAGGATTTTTTTAGAGGAGAGCAGAAAGAGAAAGTCTTTCTCCTTTCTCTCTCACACATACACAGAATTCAACACCACATACTGCCTGTCTTTATGTTGAGCTAGGATATTGGCCGGATTTTCTTTCCGTTGTTCCGGATGCTGGGAAAATAAGAGAAAGAAAGAGAATTTATGTGGATTTCTATGCACGGTTTAACTCTACATGTTAACTCGGCTTATTCAAAGATGTGGAAAAGGGGGAAAGAGTGGAGTAGAAGGGAAGGGACTGTACACTGTACATGTATGGCCTTCTTTTACTCTTTCTCTTCTTTCCATTTTTTCCCATTGCTAAGAGATGAGGGAAATGAAAATCTCAAGGCTTCAGATCTCAAGCCTCCACTGTATTGTACAGTGTGTATTACATTGCATAGCCTCGCTTCAGCTCCTTTCCTTTCTCACAATTTGTGTGTGTGTGTGTGTGTGTGCAGAATATTTTGTATTTGTACATTGAATATATGTCTACACACATGTCTACTCGTGTATTGACGCTCTGAACATAATATTTTGCATTATGGTAATAGAGAAAGAAAGGAGGGGGTGTGCAGTATTTATGTATTTCATATACACACACGTAAGCGCTTCACATTGTCTCTGTATCACGTATCAAGTCATGCATGTTGAAAGCGAAGCACAAAAAAAATTTTCTTTTTTTTCCTCTCTCCTCATCACGTACACCTCATTTCTTCGGCTCACTACCTCCAGGCATAAAAGGCCGTCATGACTAAATTTTGTGTCATCTCACATCTTCGATGGCAGAGAGAGAGAGAGGAAGAATCCACCACAGTAACTACAGAGGAAAAAAAAATTATTATTAATATTAATCGACAAATCTTCAGTTCTCTCTTGAATCTGTATGACACATTCATGTACGTATTTAACAAATTGTAAACCACATTATTTCTAAAAATATTTGCCAAATCCTCATCCCACTCAAAAGAGACAGTCTAGAGTGAAACAAGAGTGGTGGTATGGGAAACGGTGAAGATGGCGGAGGATGGGAAATAAAGTGTGCTATAATTTTATCATTACCACGGCCTTCTCGTCACCCAGTGAACAGCCACAAGTTTGTGGCTCTAATTTAATACAAGAAATAATAATATTAGCAGTCACCGCAAAGAGAGAGCGAGGGAGAGAGAGAGAGGGAAAGACACGCCGCTCGCTGGTTCTCTGATTGCACACAAGACTTTCCCCTACATTCATTCCATGCCTCGTACATACATATTGTGTAATGGTGAGAGGGACTAACTAAGATGCCATGTTCTCGAGGCAAGTTTTGGGTCTGCAAAATGTTTACCACTGTAGAAAACAGAGAGAAAGAAGGAGGGAGGAAGAGAGAGAAAAGCCGCAGTGAAAGTACAAAGCAAAGTAAAAAGAAAGAGAGAGAGGGAGAAAATTTATACAAAGTTTTGGTTTCATGCTGTCGCTCCTTGCTTTTTATTAGCATGAACATGCGAAGGTCTTTTTCATACATGGTTGTCCTATCCGACTATATTCCCTTCGTGTATTTAAATATTTTTTTTGTACAAAAACACGAATGCACATTGCATGTGTATGTATCTGTATACATATACGTACGTGTATGTGGAGAGAGAGAGGGGGGAAATTTTTGCTCGGTTTGGAATTGTACATCCTGTCGGTCTTAGTCTTGTTGAAATGGAATGGTCCAATAACTGAAATAGCTAAATTTCCATGTCCTTGCATCTTCCCTTTTTCTTTCCTTCTTTCTCCTTTATCTTGATCCGGGCGTCGGTTATTTATTGCGGGATGCAAAACTCTTGCTCATGGTTTGTAATACTTCTTTCCTTTTCCGGTCTCTCCTCTCCTCCCTCTTCTGTAGCCTCTTTTCTTGTACAGATGAAATGATGTATGTACAACCCATACATACACATGCACAACTCTGTAGGATTTATATAAGGAGGGAGGGGAAGGAGTCGTTTATTTTACTATTTTGATGCCACATTTTACGTATGATGAAACATGACATGAAATAAATTTTGCACTCCACGTTACATCTTTCCTCTCTTCTCTCTCCGTTTCAAGAAAAATCTTTCGACATCGTGTGAAACCTTTCCTTCACACGCGGACTTTCACCAGGCCAGTATTTTTTTTCCCTTCACACATACACACGATAGTATTGGTCATTATTTTGGTGAAAGCCTTACTCTTTTTTTCAACAAATTACTGTAGCTTTTGGATTATAGTGTAGGCTCCTTGATGTTACTGGTGTTTGCTGTAGAGAAGGAACGGATGATGGGCAGTTATGTTGGGAAATTGTCGACATTTTTTATGCACTTCATAAATGAAATTTCCTGTTTTTACGAGTCACTCCATTTTATCCTACTCTCTCTCTCTATTCCCCCCCCCATAAACTCCTTCCAAAGTTTAGTGGTTATCAATCTTACATTATTCTCTTTTTCCACACATCCACACACACACACACACAAAACGTACCAAGTCAAAGTCACAGAGATTCAAAATTGTCATGACTTCAAATTATTGCTCACATTTATCCACCCATTTCCCATTTTTCGTATCAAAACTGTTGACTTTGTGATTCCATATTTTTTCCCCTTTTATCGTCAAAATGATTTCCTTTTTTCTGTCGAAAAATATTCTTACTTTTATCCTCACGCTACAGGCAAACAGAAATATTGTTTGCACGCAAATCCACATTCGGCAACTGTTTGTCTTTTTTTACTTTTCAACTAAACGCACACATACAATCCCTCAATTAAATTCTACAAGAAAAGAATGGTTGACAAAGAATTGTGGGTCGTTTGCTACTTCCCGCATTTTTTGTCTAAAATGTGCAATTTAAAATGAGGTCATGAAATTGCAATGACGAACAACAAATAGAGAGACAGACAGAAAAGAAAGAGGACAGTCTGGGTTCACAGATGGCCATGCATTTAGTTTGCTTTCATTCCTCATCCACATGCAATCTTGAAAAAACAAAACGAATGTCTCTCTTCTTCAGCTACAAAGTAAAAATAACAAGAGAGAAAGGCTACTGCACATCCTAGAGAACAATGATCATTAGCAGAATGACCAGCTTTTTCATGTGTGTGTGGAGTCAAATGTAAATCATCACTTTGTTTTATTGTAATGGAGAAAGAAGGGGAAACTGAGGGAGGGGGGAGGTGGTTCTCAAATTTTATCGTTGTCAGCTGTCACTCCTTTCTCCTCCCTATGTACATTCTACAAAATGTAGCGAGGAGAGAGAGATAGTCTGTTTTTATAAAATTCTTTCCAGAGAAAGAGTAAAGGACAGTCCAGTACAAAAGAAATGTGTGGGTGGGTATGAAGAGTTGAAACTTTCACGGCTTGCTACATGGACAGAAACAATAGCACGTTGTTTAGTAGGGGAGTAATGGTAATGCCTTGTGTAAACATGGTTTTTCAGTTTCCTATTTTTCTCCTTCCATTCCTTAGACTCGTGCTATGCTAAGCTCTGTAGTTTTTCAGTTGCGTATGAGATGCTGTTGAGTTGGTATCTAGTACTATTTTGATGGGACGGGAACGGCAAGTCAAGTGCATGGTGTAAACATTTTTTGAGCCCGAGAGACACAGGACGAGAAAGGGAAGGGAAAAATAAAGGAGAGGAGGACTTGAGACTACTTGCTGAAGAGAAAGGAGAGGGAGGTTGAGAGGACAAAAAAAGGAGCATGACATATTTATGAATTTCGTTAGAGAATTATACTTATGAGGAACAATTCACTTGTATGACTGCACATGCAAATCCTCCAGTGAAAGAAAAGCCTACCGTGAGACAGGGAAAGGCAAAAGGAAAAGGAAAGGCAGGGAGAAAAAGACGATAGAAGAAAGAGAGAGAGAGAGAGAGAGAGAGAAAGTAAAGGAAAAGATAAAAAAAACTGGAGGCTCTTTTGGTTTGTAGAACCATGAAATGTAGACATTCGTCCTCGTGTACATCTTTCTAGGGCAGTTTGTGTGAACACATAGATTGGAGGGTACTCTGAAAGATATACCGTACATTGAGTTTCCACAACCCCGGTCTGTGTGAAAGTGTTAAAAGTCCTGTGCAAGTAAGGGCAAACAGATTTGTAAAAAAAGATTCCATCATGACCCCTTTTACACTATTAAGGAGAATACGGTATTATATATGAGGATGGGAAAGAAAGGGTGAGAGGGAAAATTTGCACAATGGAAAAAGTGACATGGGAGTGAAATATTATAAGGTAGGTAGGTAGTTCGAGTCTCAACGTCTCTCTGGCATAGAACAGAGAGCAGCTGAGGAGAAAGTACACTCAGACACAAAATGAGAGAGCGAGACCTCATCACTTTCTCTCACTCTCCCTTCTCCCAGAGAAAAAAAGAAATGAAAGAATAAAAGAAAACCATATGCGACGCATCTTGTTGAACTTGATCAATGTAGATGTGAATTTTCAAGACGTTCCCGACATCCCCCACCACCCTTGTGTGATGTGATGTGGGGGTGAGTAGGTAGACACACAAAAAGAGAGAGACAAAGTGTGTGTGTGTGAGAGAGAGAGTGAGATGTACATTCATGAGCCGTCGTTTTTTCTGCTAGAGCACATGTACAAGTGGAGGGTAAAGGAGGCTAGGTTTATACGGCTGCCTATTTTTATATGGGCTAGGTGTGTGTCATCACCATTCAACCATATGGTCCAAAAGTGGAGACAGCCAAGCATAGAGGAGGGAAAGAGAAAGACACACATTTTTTACATCTGTATGTAGGATAGCATATTGATATAACTAAACACATGACATTCAGTTAAAAAAAGATCCCCGATTCACATTTGTCGCGCCAAAGAGAAAGAAAGAGGAAGGGAGAGAGAAATTTCATTTGTTCCAGTCCTGACTTTCTCCATGTTTTCTCCGACTCCAGTGGTCCTTCTTCCCAGGAAGAAAAAGAGAACAACGTTTTTCACGGAAATACGTCTGGCAATGGACCCAAGAAACATGAATTTACATTTTACACATAATGCATGATGAGATTGGAAAGAGTTTCCTCCTCACTCTCTCTCTCTGTCGATGCTGAACCAGATAAGATCAGTACATTTTGCAAAAGCAACCAACATTCCTTTCCTTTTCTCCTCCTTTCACACTTTCTCCAGTTTCACAGGAACCTTGTACTGACCGGCAATTTTTTTCGAGCTCAAATCATACCATCAATTCGGATGAGCCGGACTGAATTCAGAGACAAAATCTCGTTCAAAATTTTGAAATGTATAGATACTTGCATGAATTTGAAAAAGTAATTTTTTAAAGGTTCTTTAATCAAGTTCTGATTATGAGGTGGCTACTTAAAACGATAATGTGCAATTTTGATTAAAAAACTCATGTAACCTCTGTTTTGTTGACGCTGCCTAAGTGAGTGTAAATCGATGAATTAATATGGCCAAAACTGTAGACCGTGTCTAAAAAAAATTAACCTTGATTAAAGTTTGAAACGTAAAGAGAGTAAACTGTAATTTCTCTTTTTTGCTTGACGTCGACCATTAAAATTACACATGAAATACTTTGTGTGCATACTTAATTAATGTGTACTACACACGATTTTCTTCCCACACACACTATCCTTATCGTCCCCCTGATACCCTACAATAAAAAAATTAGTACGTATCTATCTACAAAGCTGAAGAAAGGATTACGCGGTGAAATCAAAATTTATCATAATTGATGATGAACACACACACGTGATTTATGATTTATTTGCACCATGTCATAAATCGAACCTTATAAACTGTACATATTTCATTTTAAAAAAAAGAGGAATCAAATTTATTTGAGAGCTGTTCTTGGAGAAAGCTGTCAGCTTACTAAAGGGTTGCCGAAAAAATTGTATGTATCTCATAGAGAAAGTGAGAGAGAGGAACAAAATAATAAATTGTAATAGCGGTTATCTTCACACACAAGTACTTGACACAGGAACAACACCATACAAATACATTTTTATATGAAAACTATTAGACAACGTACATTACCTCCACGTTTTTTCTCCATGTCTAAAAAAAGTCTTTCTTTTTTGTCTTTGTTTTTCTACAGCTCCAGCAACTGGAACAGCGAGTGGTGGAGGCTGAAACAAGAGCCGATGAAGCTTCAACACGAGCAGACGAGGCCGAGGACAAGGTGGGTAACTTTCTCTTGTTCTTTCTCTCTTTTATTCTCGCACCAATAGCCTGACTACTGATACAGATACGAAAGTCGTCAGTGTGTGTACACGGCCACCCAGCATTCATGCATGTAATAATATATGGGTTAGAATGGAGGGAGGAAGGGGGGAAGAAAGGGAGGCACCCAAGGTACAAGGTTATTGTTATAAAAAATAATTTCTTTCCTCTCTTTCCCCTTCTCTTTCTCTTTTTTCCACATGTACTGTGTACACACACACATCCACATCCAACTGTACGAAAACACACATTTGGAACATAGATACACAACTTTCATTGAGTGAGTTAGGGAAAACTAGCTTACACTATAATATAGTAGAAAAGTAGGATGTCGTGTTGACTTACTTTTATGGCTCTTTCCTCCTCCTCTCTCCCTCTCTTTCTCCCGAATAGATAACTTTCTCATTGAGTTGACATTCTGATTAATGGTTTTTCGTCTCCTCTTTTCGGAAGCCAGTTCTCCTCTTCCCACTCCTCCTCCTCCTCTAATATAAGACAAGCCTAAAGTCATGTAAAGAGTAAAGGGAGAGAGACTCTTCAAGCTTGATTAGTTAAATGTAAGAGTTACTAACACATTAGGTTAGTGGTGTAGACACATGTAGAGAAAGGAGTGTGGGTTGAATGAAGAGAGATAGAAGGGAAATGTTAAAAAGAGTCTGAAATTATAGAGAATATAATGTATAAGCATAGAATTTATTTATTAGGCACCATTATTTGCCTCTGCCTCTTCCTCTCTCCCTCCCTTCCTTCCCACTTCACTACAGAATGTGTACTACCATATGAAATGGTGTGTGTGCGTGTTATGTACTACACAACGTGTGTTTTACTATCTAACTGCGTACTCTACACCTCCCTGAGATGTCGGATGGAGTGGGTTGTGGCTTTTGGGAATTCTCCTGATGAATTTCAGCCTAAATGGAGATGGAATAGTTGAACTGAAAATCCTTTGTAAAATGTTAATGTGTGTGTGAGAGAGAGAGAAAGGGAGGAAGAAAATGAGAGGGGAGAGGTAAGGAAGAGAGAGTAGGAGGTGCGCTGTAGGTCGTTGGTTGGAGGCATTGATTTCTGGATTATTACAGTGAAGAATGAGAAGAGAGGGAGGGAGGAAGACGTGTATAATTATTTGCTTCACAAAGTGTAAACACACACACATACACACGTGTCCATCTCATTCTCGTCTTATGGTCCAAATAAATTTTCATTTGATGAACCGGACTGTCGTACACACATAACCAGTATAACCAGACGAGACAACCAGAATGTACGGCATGTGTAAGAACAGATTAATTTACAAGTTCTAAATATAATAATATAAATGTTTGCGTGTGCTTAGCTGTACCAAAGGGAAAAGAGAAAGAGGAGTTCCAAGATGCTCCAAGTAAGACATGTCCCAGATTAAGACGTCCATCCACATGAACCTAGTATGTGGGTACATTAGTAAGAGGAGGGGAAAGTGAGCGAGAGTAATTACAACTCTTTTTTGCGGACATAGATTAATTAACGTTCAGTCAGCTTATCAGCTTGGAATAAATATTGGCAACAAGATGCTTTTTTATTCTTTTCTTCGATGTAGAAAGAGACGCAAAAAGATAGCCGAGAAGAGAGCAAAAACTATTTGTCTCAATTGCCCTTGAGTGAGAGAGAGACAGAGTCAAATCAACAAATTGTGTACTTTCTCCTCCAGTGAAAGTTATTCTTCATCCATCAAATTTAAAAATTAAGTGCTCATGAAATAATTTAAGTGGGGGAAAGGTAAAAAAGAGAAAGGAGGAAGGAGGGGACTATTATGGCTCCATATATTTATTTTGCTATTTTTCCCTTTTCTCATCCTACTTTCACCCAACTACTTTTTCTTCTTTTCTCCCACTCACTCCCTCGACTACTGTATGTGTATGTGTGATATATGCAGAACCTCTCCTATTGTACACACTAGTCACACGAGACAGAGGATGAGAAGGTGGAGGGATGAGTATGACTCGGCTTTTCCATTTCATTCCGGCTTCCCTACCCTTCCCCGTATCCCTCTCTCCCTCACTCTCTCTTCCCCGACTTCCTTTGACAGTCAAGTTCATTGAGTTTAGAAAGAGATAAAAGAGAAATAGAGCTTTTACTTTGGAGCCGTTGACTCAAGTTTACGATGGAAAGGGAAAAAGGGAGGAGGAGAGATACTGAAAAGTTAAAGTTGAAACTACAGGGACCAGCCTTGGATTTTATGCATTCCTGTCGAGGAGCTTTTCTGAATATTTATGTGGTGACCAAAGGGCTGAGATGAGAGAAGCACACCATCTTGCCCTCCATCCATTGTGCCCCAACTCCCTCGTCCCCCTCTCACCCTCTCTCCTCTCTCTACCGTCTTCTATACGATGTTACCCTCATCCGTCCACCCCACACACACACTCCCATTCTCTATTTCATACACTCCAATTGTGCTATAAAAGTCTTTGACTAAAAGACTTTATTGCTAGGGTTGTATACGCGGGGTGGCCCACCTTCCCTCTCGCTATATCCCGCCGTCGCTTCTCTCTCTCTCTTTTCATTTTCCGTGTGTGTGTGTGTGTGACTCATGATCTGATTACAGATGAGTCTTATACCATCTTCATGCCCTCTGTACAATGTGTTTGCGTGTGTGAGATGTGTGGGGATGCTAGTATATATTTTATATGATGTATTTTTATACTCCTCCCCATATCTTTTCTTTTTTTCCCCACTTTCTCCCGCCCTTCATCCTCTGTCTTTCCTTTTTCACATTCAATCAACTTGGCCCATTCAGTTTCAAAAATTTATGAGTCTACCTGTATCTATTTTTCTTTGCCCTTTGTATTTTCTTTTGATCTGTCAATTTCATCAGGGAAAGCTCAAGGAAAGAATGAGTGTGTGTGAGAGAGGGAGAGGGAGAGAGAGAAAGTGAAGAAAAATAGAAAGACCAAAAAAATTTATTTCAAATGAGTATCATTTTATTCAACAAAGAGAAAAAAAAGGAAAAAAAATTCTCACAGAAATTTTTTTTATCGCTCAGAAATTGCATTTGGAAATCCGAACGCTTGTGTGGTGGTTTAATCCTTTGATTTATTCAATTTTCAAAATGATAATAATAAATTTTTTGTGGGTTCCCTGAATCTTCTCGAATATACTTTATTTTATTATACCCCATTTTTTTAAGACGGCTCACTTCACCAATACTAACATTATTTGATTTTGCGGAGTCATAAATACATACGGAATGTGTGCGAAATCACAGTTTTCATATTTGACTGTTGCCAATCTTGAACAGAAATTCTTGGAGATTTAAATTCAAAATTTGATTTGGGGACATGGGACATGGACTCACCCGATTGAGTTGTATTTGATTAGATGTAGATTAAAATATATTCTTTTCTCTCACTCTCTTCCACTCCTTGGGAAATTGACTGTTGTTGACTTTAATACGGTTTGGGAAAACGGGAGAAGATTTTGTCATTAAAATAAAACTCACGCTCATATTCTTTCTCTCTCTCTCTCTCACACACACACACACACTCTTATTTGCTCCGTACATTCCAAGACACACTCCCATAAAACAGAACAATCTTAATGTGGAGGGAGGGAAGAGGGGCTGTTGACACTACAAAAGTCCACACACAAGCCAAGAGTCATCGATATTGTCACTTGACGCCTACCGCCCAAAACACCAACACACACACACACGTAGACGTAGACGTAGAGAGACAGGAGTGGAGAGGACTTGTATTAAGGGACTCGATATTGTTCCTCTTGTAATGTCCCTCCTACACTCCCGTCCTCTGCTTTAGTCCACATAAAGCAGCAGTTCAATTCGATGCAATGACTTTAGGGAATTGTCTAGAGTCTCTTACTTTCTTCTTCCCTCTCTCTTCCCATGTTGCCAGTGGAAGGAGAAGACTGTCACTCTTTCTTACTTTCCTTTTCACACTCATCCTCCTCAAGACAAACCTCCACTAGACAGACACACACACACGTATATTTTATACATATACAACCACAAACTACTCACTTGACTTGCCACTGCATTTCTCATTGATTTTCCTTTCCCATCATCATCATCCACACCAAAAAATGTGAGAGAGAATTCATCCCATACGTATAGAATCAATCACATTACAGTTGATATCACATTACCTAGCCACACACACACACACTCACTCCTCTCTGCTATGTTCGTGAATGAATTGAGAGAGGCTGAGTTTTTTTTTCCTTCCAACGTTTTGAAGAGAAAGTCAGGCTCTTCACTTACCCGCACGTCTTTTTTTGCATAACCACAGATTAAGGGTGTAAAGTTATTTTCTCGTCTGACATGGTTTCCTATACTGTGTGTGCCTCATAGGTTTATGAGATGAGGTTAGAATGGTAGCTATATATAGAAAGTGCCGCACTCAGAAAGGCATGAAAGTTGACACTCATAACGTCATTTTTTGGTACGAGGTCATGAAACTATGGAGCCTTGGGGTTCTCCCGTTTTATATATCAATCTGCGAGAGAGCCGAGAGACAGGGACTCGAGAGTGACTGTGTGTGTGTGGAGTTGAGAGAGAGTGTGTGTGTAGATGATATTAGGATGCGTGTGTCTGTGTGAGATGAAGGTGCAGGCCTGGAGCTTCAACCTAAGCGTTGATTTTCACTTCACACCCGTCACATTCCATCTTGCCATCTTCTATCTTTTTTCTTGCCCCCTCTTTTCTCTCTCTTTCTCTCTTTCAGTTTTGTATAGAAAACGAGAGAAGATCGCGAGAAGAATATTGCGATAGCGTATTATATCCACTCAACTTTCTACCACTTTCACCCTACTCCATCTCCTCTTTGCTTTTTTCAAAAATAATCTTCGTTCATATCAAAACGGGAGAAAAAGAGAGAAAAGTGGGATGACTTTCTTTTTAGAGAAAGGTACTCCTTACGTTGGCCTCTCCCACACACTCCATCCGGCCTTTCAATAGACTTTTGGAGCTCAATAAAAAGGGTTGATAATAATAATCTTTAGAATTGGTTTGGTATGTCCCCACCCCATGTCTCCCATCCTCCTCATCCTCCTCCCACATTTTTCTGTATTATTTATATAATAAGAGATGGAATGGCTTTCTTTCGTATGAATACACCGGGATAAATATCCATTCAATACATTTAATACTACTCATTTTTAGGATGGAGAGAGAGGGAAAAATGGGAGAAAATCTGGGTTAGCTTTTATATAATCCTTAATTTCCTGGGATGAGATTCATTGAGAAACTACTAGAAAGAAGAAAAAAACGGAGGATACACAAAAATTTACATGGAAAACGAACCGTAACTACAATAGTTATTTGATTTTTAAGAGATAGAGGGGAAATTTTTTTGTGACCCAAATCCAATTGACAATGATCGCACTTTTCCCAGTATTGTCCTCAGTTCTTGTGTCCTCATTTAAATTGAACTACCACCTCCCTTTCTCTCTATTCCTAGGAATCGTGTTTATTTTAATGGCCCAATTGTTTTCTTGAATGACACAATGTCCTTGCTCTACCCACTCTTTGCTCCAATTCCTTTTCTTTTTAATATTGTAAAATGTTCCATACACAACACATACAAGTAAACATGAAGAAAACGAGGTGGTTTCCCCGCCTTCGGCGGGGAACCATCTCTTCAGTTGTTCTGACCCTGTACACATTGTCCAGGTTTTTAATTTGGGTTCTAATGTCACCGGGAAATTTTAGTAGGGATCTAAACTTCACGTGAAAAAATTGTACAGAT
>WJFB01000252.1:54394-79329 GCA_009870185.1 Pygmarrhopalites habei | reverse complement strand
GATTTTACATAGGTGTGATTTTTTTCCGATTTTTAAAAGATCAAATAGGATCCGAACATGACTCGGATTTAAAATGACCCCAAAATGATCTCTGGAGGTCAGGGTAGGGAACTTTTCACTATGACCACAATACAAATGTTGTTGGGGACGGCGAGAGGAAACTCTTTGGTAAGTTTCAGAATTTTTTATAGAAAACTAAATTTTAACCCTATGCCCACACAGGGGTCACATTTTGACCTGCAGTGGGTGACCCAATGGTTGAAATTTTTTGGTGCCATGATGAAAAGTGTTCACAATGACCCGGAAGACAAAACTTTGTTGAGAAATTTACATTTCGACAGGACGGGATTTTCCGTAAGCCGGGTGCCCTGTCCTTTGATTTTTTTTATCACTTCAACTTAATGTGTCTACACAACTTTGTTTAAATCGATGAGGAGAAAGGCGAGATTTTGGAAAGTCATGCTCAACTCACGCCTAGCCATGCATTTTTGCTTTCTCTTTATTACTAATCCATCCCATTTAATTTAATGTTACAATGCCTTTTGCTTCCTCAAAAAGATTATCCCGTATCAATTGTAAGGGGAAATAAGAAAAGAAAACATGATGTAAAATTAAGAACCCAAAAATTTTTTTAATCGCAACCCAAACATTGCCTGAAGTAAACAAACTGAGGGATTTTTGAGGGGAGATGATGAAGAAGGGTTTTTGGGTGAAAGCGTTGTTGTAAGGAGTCTCATAACACTGAGGGAGTTGCATGCACACGGTTCTTATATAACTGTAGGAGAGGCGTTTCAAAGAAATTCTCAAGTTGGGTGGCGTGTCACTGGGAATGAGTCCAAGATTCCACACGCACACACACACGCAAACACTGTGTAGAACGTACACACACTCTCAAGAGGAGGTCACATTAAGGAAGTCACGATGCTTGACTCGGTTCCTTTGTTGATTTCTGATAACGGACCAAGTCAGGGGAATTTTGTGTGTAGCTGTGGCCATATGTACGACTCTTTTCCCTTGCTCCACTACCCATTAAGATTATGTCTGGAGATAATGCGCTTGCTAATGAAGGACGCGGTTGAAGCAAGGATCAATGAATGTGTGTGTTTGTGTGTCGTGAAGAGGAAAGGCGGGCGACGACGGGAATCTCTAAGGAAATTTTCTCACTCCTTCCCTTTCGAATATCCAAGTCAACACGAAAGAGAAGAAGAATCCCCCTCGCTATCCGTTTCATGTCCATCCTCAACTTCTCACCGTCTCTCTCTCGTAATGGGCATCAAAGTGTTAAGGGGGATGTCTGGAACGTATACGTCATTCAATCGTGTGACAAAATTAGATTCAAAGATGGAAATTTGAGAAGAAAAGTCGTGACGATCAAAACACACACACAAACACTCAACCATTTGACACATGCTCTTGATTGACTAGTGACTAGACATGTGAAGGTTTTTTGGTCATGCTAGTTGTCAACTTTATTTACTTGGATGGGACTAAACACCCAATTCGACGGTTGCTGTTGTAAAGGAAAATGAAGCCAGATCTGGGAAGCAGGAATGTTTGGGTAAAAAACTTGAGGGGAAAGAGGGGAATTTTAGAAATAATGCAGATGTCAGCCAGAAACCTAAAATCATGTCACATATGTCTTCCCCTTCAGTGTATTTAACATACATGTACATACTGAGGCTTGTCTGTCTCTAATCTGGACCACGGAGAGAGAGAGAGAGAAAGCGAGAGAGACGTAATATTTGCGTGAGTGGATTTTGTTGGAAGAAAAAGCAGTCAGCACACGTGCTTGTCATCGTCACCCAGAATGGAAAGGATAACTCCTGTGGACGTGGTTCAGACTGACACTCCCATTGGCTCTGGCGAGTAATTAATTTCAATTAAAACCCCCAGCAGGTCACGTCACGAAACTGAGCATGGCCCATGCCTGTTATTAGTATAAAGTGAAAGAATATCTACTCAAATAATACTCTACGGAAATACGGAAGAGAATGTTGGCTCCAGCTCCAATGAACTATTTTCTTTCGTCGTTTTTTGATTAAAACGGGACTGGAGAAAGCATCGTCACTGAATATTGAACTTTGCACACACAATCTGGTTCGAACTGGAGAATTATTCATTGTGCAGCAATATCTTTGTATACCCATAATAAGGAATAAATTAATGTACCTCAACTTTCATATTTATTAAATTTTAATCAAATTAAAAACAGTGACAAGGTGATCATGCCATTTTTTCGCAAATTGTTCTGTGATGAAAAAATAAAATTGTTATTGTGTGAAGTGTAATTATTCATTTCAAACCATTAAATTCCAAAAATGAGGCGCAAAAAGCAAACCCTTATAATTTACAACGTAAAATTCTTAGAACATGGACAAAAAAGTCTGCGAGTCACGATTCCATCTAACTCCTGTCACTTTCTGCAGATATTTAAAATTGTTGAAAGTTTATTTCAAAAGAGTGAAGGTCATTTCTATTTTCAAGGATTTAATTAACGGACAAAAGGTACTTGCTATTAATAAAACTGAAAATATTAATATATCTAGTGTATAAAGCAGGTCTACAGGTATTCAATCAAAAGGTACACCGTTCACTCTACCTGAGAGGAATGATAAGAAAAAGAAACCAATACCCAAAACTTTCACCGACTGAATTGAAATTCATTCCAAACTTATGACAACTTTTTGAGGTCTGTCAGCGAGTATCAATCCACACGCTATGAATGAGGGAATTTCCCTTCAACTTCAACGGGAGTAGCTAAATTTAACAAAGTCATTTGATTTGTAAAACATATAGTAGTACAAAATAATTCCTCATTCCCCCTCTTTAACACGTTCACCTGAATGTTTCCAGTAATTCGAATCTAGAATTGGCTAAGCTATTACAGTACAATAATAGTCGTTTCAGTAAACAGAAATCCTTCCTTTCAACTAATCTACTTTGGTAATGAGATTTTCGAGACGATTAAGAGAATGAGCTGCTTGTGCTTCTCAGGGAAGATGTACACGTGTGTGTAAATAAAGCAGTGTTCTACTTGGACTAAAATAAAGATGGAGGGAAAGAATTTTGGTCAAAATGTATCAGTGGCCGACTTTCGACTTACCCTGTGCCTCTGGTCTGCAGAATTTGATAAAAAGGAGGGTATTCGAGTCCTCAGGATCCCTATAGGGATCCATTAATTTATTCCTTCACTACATTAACTTTTGTTACGGTGAACTGCATCATCGACCACTCTGTCTTGTAGACGGAATGAATATACATATGGACAACATAATTTGTTACTTGGGTCTATCTTAAGGTCAGAGTTTACAAAACGTGGCATGTGCCTCCACCCTGGAATTTCCAGTTTGCAAGTCTTTTTGGACAAAAGCACCACAACACAAAACGACCGTTCACGTCATTCCCTCCATCCCTGTAATTAAATATTGTATTTACAATATTTACCTCCTTTCTCATTGTTTGCATTCTTAAATTTTTGATGAAGGCAGCCCTCATGCCTCATACTTCCAGAGGGAGGAACGAGGAACATGGATGGAACGACTCATCAACGCAACGTGGGAATACACCACCACCTGAGGAGTGGGAATAATTAACGTAATTAATAAGTTAGCAAATCCTCCTCCTCCCTCCTTAGCACATGGATAGGAGCGGCAGGAGAACACAAGACAGAACCAAGAGAGTCATCAAGGGGCTGGAGAAAGCTATCATCTATTCCTTTCCCTATCCTACTTTCATTGTCCTTAGTGGGTGGTCAATAATCCTGCGGCGCAAAATGAAAAATGAATGCAATCTCCCTCCCTCCATTCTCTCCCTCTCAGTCCCCCTCAGTATATTGTGGTTCTCATTGTGGGATTGGAATGGAGTACGCCTCTTACCTTACATTCGAGTCTTTCAATCGCGTTTAAAAAGCAATGAGTGCAATGTCAGGCATGGGATAACAGGTGATCACCTGACGTGACTAGAATCCGTCCATCCCACGCCCCTCACTTTCTCCTCTTCCCTACTTATGCCCTATTTCAAATGTAATTTCTGAACGAGAACAACCTGCACATACACACACACATGGACCGTTCTCCTTAATCTGTAGTTCCCTCCACTACCATTTATTCCTATATGAAAGCGTGTGTGTGCGTACATACATGGAATGGTAGGGAAAGGAAAGCGGGACACGAGGAAATTATATTAGGGAAGGTGACGTGGACATTTTGGGCCAAATTCTATATATATTCTATGGATTTTGTCTTTTCGTTCTTTGCTGTGAGGGGGAGAAAAAACTTTAGGGAGGAGAAGGTTTCATCATGCAACCCGGGAGAAAGAGAGAGAGAGAAAGAGTGAATCGTGCACTCTGACCGTCCATGAAGCACGTAAACGGATAAACAGTGCAGGAGGGCAGTCGAAAGGAATTCAAGTGCCATGCTGACTCGTCACGAGACCGTCAAGCAAGACGTCTTTCTCTCTCTTTCCTGTTTCTCGGACGGTTGGGCGGACGGGTGGAAGAGTTACCAGCGGAAAATATTGTTCCGTGTTCATGCTACCCTCGCACGCGACATCCATCTCCTACACACGTAGTAGTAGTGAGTTCTGAGCCACATCTCTTTGGAACATATTTCCATGTCGGTTGTAGATGAGCCTCTTCAGTATCTTTCACATTCACATTGTGTCGCTAATAAGACAGTTACTGTGACGCTCTCTGCATAAAATTCGTAGTATCTGTCGTCGAGATTTTCTCAAGAAATGTCTTTACATTGGAAGGACGGGGGAGACGTAGAGTTTTTCCCACCACGTGCTGAGCTATTATAATACCCCGTGTTTTCTTCCTCTGTTGTATGTAAATATTTTGATGTGTACATGGAATGTGATAACCGAAAGGAAAGTCATGGAAATTTGTTGAGGGGTTTTTGGTGAGAAATCCTGTCAAACACATGACACAATAAATAGCTTGTATGAATCATTTGGACTTTACTCTTACGCCTTCCATCCTTCTTGTGTCAACACAACTTATTTTAATCTTCCTCTTCATTACCTTTCTGAGTCTTTCCAAAACTCTCGACAAAATACAAAATTCCTATTTTCTAAGAGATCTCAATTTTCCTCTCTCTCTCTTTCTCTCTTCCACTTGTGTCCCAAGGTTCCCTACTTGAATTGAGTACACAATTCCTCCGTCCCCCTAGTGAATTGCCGTGTGTGTGTGTGTAGTACAGATTCAACTCTATGCACTTCTTTACCCACTCGTATCATCCACTCGAAACACACTTTTCCGTCTTTGTTAATTCTACGAGAAAAAAACTGGGCTGGGCTTAAAATTTTAAGATGTTAACTAAAAATACAAAATATTTACGCTAAGTGCATGACACGCCCTCGCAAACGTGTCTTCTTCTCCACATGCACTCTAGCATGTGGAGAGAAAGTCATTGGACAAGAAATTATGAAATTTGTAGAGTATGAAGGATGCCATCGAATATGCAAGAAAAAATGAAAGTTTGAACTGACCTTGGCAGGGTCTTCTGGAGGTTCCCGGTCATGAGACATGCCCATACTAAATCTCCTTGCAATGGCAGTCCATCTCTGCATTCCAGCAGCCAAACTACTTCTCCGTCGAGCTGTACTGGGACTATTGGCTCCACTTGAGGAACCTTTTCTTGAAGGGGTATTGCAGCTGTAACGACGAGGTTTTGTCCCAGTCGGATCCAGGCCACCATCCACCCCGACCTGACCCAACTCCTGCGGCGCCCCACCGCCATTATACCCCAGTGGCACTGACAACAAGGACATGTGAAGCTCTGAAGCACTACCCGGAGGTGAGGGTTGATGCACAATCACTTGGATGGCAGGAATTGGGCCACCAATCCCCTCCCGCCCTCCACCACTTCCTTCCCCTACTGCCATCGTGTCACCACTGGTCACTGACATTGTCCTAGTCTTCGCCTTGCCATCACCACGTCTACACTATACAATTGTAATGCTGAATTGTATCAAAATATTGAAATTTCAAACAATACACGAGCACTCAGTGAGGCCATTCTGGGCCACTCCGTCACTTTAACAATTGTAAGAGCTATATCCTCTAGGAAAGAACCACACTGACACTTAAAACCACACACCGGCTGTCAGCACAACAATGAAGATGGGTCACTCTCAGGGGAAAGGAAATTAATGTGAAAATTCATTGTCAGCTGAGCCGGTCCTTGTCTCTGCCGCAGCACGTTCCCTGTGACTGTGGCAGAAAGGATGATATTTGAACTGACTCTAGCTCACTGTTTCAGCCGGTGGTTGTGGCAGAGGAGCTGAGAGTTTTTTAGGTCTTGTGCGCTGTTCCCACGGCATGAATGACTTGTCTTCTTTTGTCCCCTCTCTCTCTCCCCGCCCCTCCTCCGGCCACCACCGTCTCTCTATCTAGCCTCGAGTGTAGACTCAAATCCTCAGTTCTGACTCAGCTCTGTCCCGCAGCATCCTGGCAATCATACACACACACACGCATTTGCATGGAATACACAATTTTTTGAGTAGGACACTCTCAATTTCAAACAAAATTTTCACTTGACTTTCCATTCACATACGCACACAATCCACTTGTCTCCTATGGTGGTTCGAATCCTTTACACGTACAGAGACACGTCAATCACTTTCCTTGACCTTCACCGACCGGAGGATTGGATCTGATGCACGTATAAATATGTCGTGGGTGCAATAGACACAATCTGTACGAAAGAGGTAAGCCAACGGATGACGAGATCAAGTCAGTTGGCCTGACTGACTGTGTGTGGGTGAACTAGCAGCATTGACACTTCCCTCGTGAGAGTTTGATTTTGATTCTGTTTCACTCTTCTCCTCCTCCTCTTCTTTCTTTATTGACACAACGTGGTGTGTGTGCCGTGCGAAGCCTACCTGGCTTCTACCAAGTGTCCAAACGTCAGACCGACAAAGTCATTAAATGCAAATCAGTCCCTTTTGCAACGGTGTCAACCCAATCCTTTGTGTGTACAGTCGAACTGTTCGTGTGGAGGAAGACAGAGTGAAAGAGGGATGATGATGGACTGAGCAAAGGCACCACACACACACACTCACACCCCACCACAATGTCAAACATTTAATTGTCAGCCTCACCAACTCATCCTCTTTTGTTCTTTCCACAAGATTGGATCTTTGCCCTCTGACACGCCCTTATCCTACGACCACCCTCGGTTTCCAAATTAAATTCACGATGATAACGGGAGATTCCTCAGGAGGAAGAGTGAGGATGTGTGTGGAGTCTGAGACATGGGACAACATGAAGTCTTCCTGGTTTACTCTGACTGATGACTTGTCCTTCTCCCTCTTCTCGAGGAGAAAGTGTTTTCACAAGGAAAGTCATTATCGTCACTCGTTGCTTTCCTCTTTCTACTTCTCTTCCTCCCCCTTTCTCTCACACACAAGGTCTGAGACTTTAGACTTTAGTGGTTGTTTGAACTTGTTTACCACGAGACACTATAATAGAAAATAAAAAAAAATTTGTTGGTTCAAAAAAAGTTGCTCACAACTCAGAGACAATCAGATTCTCTGTGTGTTCAAGTTCCCTCCATGACACTCCGAAGCCACACTCTGAATGACATGAACGATCCAGCGTTCACCTGAGCAATCACAATTCACACAATTCAGTCTACATTTGCTCAGAGTATTATTTCGTGCTGTGGTGGTGGTGGTGGGAAATGTGTGGTATGTATGTGTGTGTGTGTGAGAGAGGGAAGGAAAAACTAGAACTTTTTGATTCCTCCCCGCCCTCCTCCTTCTTTCGTCCTAATGACTTTTCTCAATTTGGAAAACCAACAAAAGACGTACATTCGTCCCCTCTTCTCAGCATAATGCCGAGAAAAGTCAAGTCAAGCCTTTGTTCCGTTCCTCAGTTCTTCCTCATAAAAGAATAAAGTCACAGTGAAGCACGATCGTCGTCATCTCTCTCTCTCCGGTGGAGTCCCCCGATGTTCAGAATATTATTACTCCTCTGCTGTAATTCATATGACCAACTTTGGGCCACTTTTGCACACCTCACCAAAGACAGAGTGTATTGAAAGTGAGCCAGTCAGAGGAGGAGGAGGACCACTGTGGAAAACTCGGAGAAATTCAGATCGACAATACACTCGAGTTGGAATGAGGCCTCATACACCCACACAGTCACAATTCCATACAAAAAAAGTGAAAGTATCAAAAAGGTCCGACGTCAACGTCACCTTTCCCGAGTGTCAAAACTCAAACTTGCATCGCCCCCCTCGCCTCTCCTTCCTTCTTCCCTGACTCTTGGAATCGGAATGGAATTCTTCACAGCCGCACTTTCCTTCTCACTCACTCTTCCAGTTTGCAGTCTGCACAGTGGAATTGGGAGTTAGGAGGGAGAAAGAAACGAAACCCTCCAGTCAGTCCGAGTCCACGCACACAACTGCTTCGTCGAAGGGGGAGACGATAGCAGCTCTGCAGTCAGCCTAGGCTAGAATGGAGGGAGTCCCGTATCTTCACGATGATGCGGCGGGGTGGGAGGAGGAGGGGAGTCCGGCCACTCCAAAACTCAACAAAAGAGTCCTTTTCAACCTTTCCTCAAGGGCACTCTTTACACACATGCTACGACCCCATGGTTCATGAGAAATATTCCCTCTCTTCCTGGAATCGGGAGGAGGAGGAGTGTGGACATTTAATCTTGTCCAGTCCTCCATCACACAGACAATTCTCCAACTTCCCCCCACACTCTCTTTTCACTCTTTGTCGAGGTTGACGGAGAGATGTGGTATGTGTGTGTGTACTACGCACTGTTCCCCAGGAGCAACATCATCACGTCCAAGCGATTCGGAAGACCCACAGGCTTTTTAATCCTCCCTCCACTTGCCAATTCGATGTAAATTGATTTGCCTGGAAAAAGTCCAAGAGAGGAGGAATGAGTGGGCCATCACCCTTATTTTTAAAAAAACAACATACATGTACATGGGATGATAATTATATTAATTAAACCACTAACAAATTTGTCATGTAAAGCGGGAGGGTGGCCATGGCCATGTGTCTATTTTTTACAAAAAGAAGAAAGTAAATATTAGTAGGGCATGGACTGTTGGCAATTACCCCCTCACAGTCCTCAATTTCTAGTGGTGAATTCTGGCTCGCTCTTGGGTTCCCTCAAATGACTGGAAAACATTAGTGTATGGGAGAGAAAAGGGTTGATGAGGATTTTGTGTGTGTGTGAGTACATGTACAAAATCCTCATGGCGGGATGGAAACCAGTTTACAGTGGAAGTACAAAAACGGCTTCCAGAGGCAGACAAAATTTTTTAGTTGTTAGAGATACAAAGGCAGGGCAGAGTGAAAAAACTTTCTCCTTCTTAGCGTATGCTTTTTGTGTGATGGAGAGAGACCCCCGGTTATCCTGTCTCTCCGGTTTTTTCCCTTCCCTCAGCAAGAGCAAACCCACCATTCCTTTACTTTATGGTGCGAGCAATTTGAGTAAATTCTACTCTCCTAACATTCATAAATATGCGAACGGAGATAGCAGCTTGCGCGTCTCCGCCTGCATATGAGGGAGAGAGGGAAATGTACCGGATCTCCAGCGGAGAGAGAACCTTGGCTAAGTTTTGCATGTCTGTGTGTGTCTATGCATGCATAAACATTCTTCTGGTCATTACATACCGTCCAGAATGAGCTGCTCTGCATACTCGTACACAGACAACGGAGGGAGGGAAACAGACGGTGTGTGTTAGTTTACATACAACCATAAAAACACACACACGCATCACACCCACCCACACACCTTTTATGGAGTTTGGGGGATGATGGAACGGAAATCCTTCCTCCAGTCTTCCCACGAACTGACTCACAGTTCCTGAAGAAGTGTCCAGCTGGTCTAGTCAAAGTTAATGAAATTAGCACCACGAGAGTTAGAGGGGGAACGTGGAAGAAGAAAGGAGGAGACAAAGAAAGGATCTGTAGTTGAAGAAGAAGGTGGAAAGACGAAAAGCACAGTACGTGTGCTCGAGTCATCAAACATGGAGTAATTTCATTCCATTTGTTTCACTTTCCACCTTCAAAACTTTCTCTCTCTCTCTTTCCTTCCTTCCTGCACGGACTCTCATCAATCACCCCCGCCACAAGAAGCATCATCATAGTGATTACAGTGGCTCCCACTTTCTCCTTCCCACAACCAGTCCACTGGTTGTGGGAAGGAGAAAGTGGGACTCGCAAACAAATATACAGAACCATCATGTGACCAGACTGCTCCTCAATTAAGCTAATTATTCCCGGATGAGGATTTTGAGAATTAACGGACAATCAGCCTTTGGGGAAATATCTATTTTCTCATATTCAAATTTTTTTCACTCTATATTATGTCTAATGCTCCTTCAGACTGGAGTATGAACATCAGTGTCTGGAGTTTGAGACGACGTGGAGGGGCAAGAAATGTTGCTTTTAATATGGCACAAAGTTCCCAGACCTCCAGAAGACAGCTCATATTGGCACGAGAAATGAATGCTAATGTAAATTTAATGTTTTTGATGTTGAAGTGAAGGACACATCAAATTACATGTTAACCTTGGCTGTCTCGAAAAAAAAACGGAGGCACATTCTTTCCACAGTGTCATTATGTAACCCACACTTCTACTCTCCCTTTCCCCACACAATAGGAGGAGAAGTGGGAGAGGAGAGGAGGAGAAAGTGAATGAAAGTAAGGGGGAAGGTTTTCAAAATGTTCCTTTTACGAGAGGAGTCCATCTTATTCTTCTTGTTGGACCATGGAGGTTGAGACTCAAGACACAAGAACATAAAACGTGGATGATGATTGCAGGGAACAGAGTGGCTGAAGGGGGGAAAGTGGGCAATTACAGATGACGTTATGTGGTTGGTTAAAAGCGGCTCAAGCCGTGGGGACTCGTGGAGACAGTTGTGTAGGTTGTTGTGTGTGTGCTCAGCCTGAGGACGGTGAATGTGGTGAAAAGAAGACTGCTGACTGGTGTTTGTCTTTTCCTCGTCGTGGATACCCATGTCAAGTGTACAGTAGAAGTAAGGGGAGGAGGGTGGTTGAGAAATAAAAGCTGTAGACATAAGACCAGCGGCAGTGAATTTTGCTGTACGAAGCAAAAGTGTGGATATGAGAGAGAGAGAGAGAGAAGAGGATGGAAACCATCGTCCTCAGCTGTCAGCCATTCAAGGGTGGCTAGAGAGTGTATAAATACATTAAAATATATATTATTTTGTTCTGGAGATTTCCCAAGTCCCCTTGATAAGCTATCACTAGTTTGTCCCACCTCCTCCTCCTCCTTCTCCTCTTCTTCATCTTCGTTCATTGTGAAACTCCAGCGGAGCCGGATTTCTTGCGAATTAATTAATCTGGAAACAGCTCATTTCACCAGTTATGCCACACTAATAAAGATTTGACTGCTTCTTGTGTTTTCCCATCTTTCCCTCTTTCCTCATCTCAATCTCTCTCTCCTTCGTACAATACCCAACCCTGCAGGCAGTCATTTTACTGCCATTGTAATGACACTTAACTCCCTCCCCAGGATCCACTTTTGATTGTGCCCATTCTTCACACCACTGCACAGATGGAGAAGAAGAGGAAGAGAAAGAAATGCTAGGGCAGAAGAGGGAGGGAGAGAACAGAAATGTTCGAATCTTAAACCTGACACTCCAGCTGACATTTAGTTGGTCATCCATCACCAGCTAATCAAGACAAATTTTGTCGTTTAACCCATTTTTTTCTCATCCTAAGTATACATACATTACATGACTAGGAGAGTCGACTCCACTCTGTCCTCTACCATCTCAAAATGGGTAGTTCACAGTTGAATGATGTCGGTTTCAAAAATATCACAATGTCACTCTCACTGTCACGTCTCAAAAATGGCCAGCCTAACATGGAAATGCCTTTTCCTCCTTCAGTGTGGGGAACAAGGACAAAATCATTTCTTTAATGCTAATCTCTACTCTCGCTTCATGTCACATGACCCCTTCTAAAAACAGCTACCCAGCCAAAGGGGTCCCAAGAAACACATCTTCAACGCGTTATTAGGGTTAGTTGAGATCATACAGTCAAATTGTGCTGGGACGATGGAGGAGGAAGGCAGGGTTGAAAAGAAATTAATTCTGACATAAATTACACATAATTTTTTAACATAGTTACTACTGCATCTTCCATTTTGTCTGTTTGTGGTACACGCAGACATCTAGGAAGTATACTTGTCCTTGATTTAAGATTCAAGCACCATTTTGGAAAGTATCAGTTCAGCAATTATTTTCACCGAATAAAGCGTTGGTTTTTCCACCGGTTTCCTCTGTCCTGATGCCTGATAATGTATTAATGATTGTGGATTACTGAATTTCCATTCGTTGGTGGTCTCTAATAATCCTACAAATGAAATTAATGGTCACATTTCCAAATTTATGAACCCAAATGGAAAAGACCTTCCATAATACAATCTTGTGATGATGAAAGTAATTTACGAGACAGAGAGAAAGTAAAACATTCTTCACACAAAGTTCTTCTTTCACGAAAGGAATCTTCTTTCATATGTATTTTCACCCAATTTAACCCTCCCCATCCTTTATGTATGTAAATCTAACAAAATTTTGACAAGGGTTTTTTAGTTATGTAAATGCCCCAGCCCCAACTTTACGAAGTGTCTCGCCTCACATCCAACTTCAAAGAGAGTTGTCTTTTACTCCCTTTTACAGAATAATGTCGTTCAACACAATTAAAAATTATGAAACAATTTTGTTCAATTATGAAGCGCAAACGAGTTTGAACCATTTGAATCAAAAGTTGTGTGAACCAATTTAATATTATGTATTAGTTTTTTTTCATTCTGGATTTAATGGCTTTAAATTTAAATACAAAATGAACCTAATACAAAGTCCATTATGGAAAGCCCATTTGTGTGAAACTGTTGATTTGAGGCACTCAAACTATACATCTCTAAAACAACGTTCCTGGTTCTCCACTTCTCCAGTCAAGAGAAAGTCATTTTCTCCTGATGACTCGACTCGAGACAAAATTTTTTACACACACTGTCTTCAGCACTGGCAAGGGACGAGAAATGTGTCCTTGGCCCCTGTCCCGTGTGACCCACGTGAGACGAAGTGGTTCAGACAGGGAAAGGAGAGTGTACACATGCTCCAACCTTTAGTGTGGGACTCGAGGGAGTGACTGAGAAAAGAAGTGTACCAACAATACAGGGACACATAATGTAAAGCTACGACCCTCTCTCTCTCTCTCTACACACACTCTCTAACGAGGATGAGAATGGGACATTTTGTGCTTCACTGAAGCCTCCTCCATCCATACACAAATCCTGAGTACTTGCGTCTCTCTCCATTATCGAAATCTTTCCAAGACCCACACACACACTCTCCATCCTCGTCCTGTGTGTATGATGAGCAGGAGAAAGTGAGAGAGAGACACAACTTGACGCCAGGCCCCAAGATATATCCTTTTCTCAACTCAGTGAACTGACTTCTTCCAAATCAGAGCTACATGACTGTAATTACTCGATTCTCTACTAGACTATAAAGCTGGTGCAATTCGATCCAGATTGGGTAGAGAAATCTCAACATTGACGAGGATTTTGGAGAAGGATCTTTTCCTCGAGGAAAAGATACAGAAGAGAAAAGAGAGTGAAAGATGGACTGGGCTATGCAGTATGTGAGAGATAAGAAGAAAGGGAAGATGAGGAAGAGGAAGAGGAGGAGGAGGGTTGAGTAGTTATGGGAAATATGATGAATAATAACGGCAAGCTGGTTAGGCAATCCTTCACCTCCTCCTTCAATATATGAGTATGTGTGTGTAGGTACAAAGACAATGCCTTCATTCAGCCATGGAGAGCGGCGAAAGACAGAGTAGAGAAGACGAAGAGTAACTTGTTAAGGAAGTTAATGATGAGCCTAATCTCGTAATATGGCTTTGCAGAGGCTCCACTGGAGTAGAAGAAGAAGAGAGTGAGTGAGTGAGTGTGGAAGACTCCGGACGCTCTTCTTCCCTCATCGTCCCTGACACACGCATACACACACATAGTACACACACACACACAGTTTCCATGTGCTCTCTCTCTCTCTTTCTCAGTTCGTCCCACTGCGGAGAAGAAAGCCAAGATACGAGATAGCTGGAGGAGGAATAAGTTCTCATCCAGTCACCACACACTCTTTTCTCACATAGTCTTTGTCGAATCTCCCTCTCCTTTTACTCAGCCTCTCTTCTCTTCCTCTGTCTGTTGGCCACTTGCGAGAGTCTTTATCCTTCCTAATCTAATCTTCATCTTGCGTCCCATTTGGAAAAGTCTTCTTGAAAAAAAAATTCTCAAAAAGAACTTTTCCTAATCCGGTTTCTCCTCAACTCTCTCTCTTATTATGATGATGTTGCTCAGTCTCAGTGGAGAGTGAGGTAAGAAGAGAGGGAGAGTGGAATCTGGACGGGTTATAAATACTCAATATTCGTAAACTAAATGAATATGCCATATGAAAGATATGCATTCATACGGCATGGAGGAATGCAGACAAGAGAGAGACATGTCAGATGAGAAGATTGATATTCGCCACATTCTGAGGGGGCGGGAAGGGAGGAGGAGGGAGGATAACATTTGGATTGAGATTAATAAGAAAAAAAGACGAGTAATTTTTTTTTCTCCTCCACTTTATTTCCTTCCCATCAGTTTTTTTCATCTCGTCGTTTCCAAGTCGTTGAGAAGTGAAAGGGGAGGAGGAGGATGAGCTGCCTTTAATATGGAAAATGTGACGTGGATGAAAATCATATGGATCCATTCTATTCAAAATCACTGATTTAATTCCACGTCAGCTTCCTTCCTTCTTTTCCCTCCTTCCCTTGCCACCCCCTCTATTTTTTCCTGGGGAATTTTCTCCTGTTAGGGTGAGACAGAGTAAGGCTCCGGCTTTGGGATTCTGGTGCCTTATCTGGACCATCTCCAGGAAGGAGAGGAAGGGAGAGTGGGTAGGTCCGTGACACATTAATCCCCCAACGGACTGACAACTCACCTAAGCTCCTGCCTCTCTTCCATGTGTGTCTGTGTGTGTGCCCGTGTGCCGTGTGTTTGTGTGAAGCCTATAAAACTGAGATATAAAAAAGTTGACTGTACAAGCACCAGCGCCACACACTGACTGCCAACACCGTTTTCCCCCGTCCCTATATTTTTCAAAAAGCACAAATGTGATGCAAACAGACACCGCCACACGGAGAGGAAACAAAGAGTGATGGCAACAGATTCAGCACTATCAACTACACTACTAGCAGAGGAGAGAGAGATACAGAGAGAGAGAGCGGGAGGGAGTCTTAAAAAAGAAATAGCACACATAAAAAAGGAACACCCCACCTTTCCCCTGTCTGCAAGTTCCGCTGGCAAACTGCCCATCATGACCACCTACGTGCCGTGCTCGTGTGTGTGTGTGTTTTTGTGCCGTGACTGAAATTATTTTTTAAAATAGTCTCCATTTCGCTCATATGTCGAGAATTTGGTTGATGTGTCCGAGAGAGAGACAGGGAGAGAGTGTACACGTGTAACACGATAGTGGGATTGGGATTTTTGACATGATTTTCGGAAGTTCATCTCACTGAGTGTGAGTATGAGTGCATAGGATTCTCTCTCTATCCACCAACCTACATATATGTTACGTTGATGGAGGAAGAGGGAATGGATGAAAATGGGCTTTGGGTGTTGAAATTGAATCCTAGGGTGATAGGCTGGGAGGAGAGAGAAAGAGAGAGAAAATGGGGGGGAAACTATCAGAAAGCAGTGAAAATGAGGAGGATTTGGAGATATGGTAACCTAGGTTTGGCTGGCATTACCATGTGTCCCGAGTTGGTCGCTCTCCAGTTGCCAGAGTGACAAGGGAATGTGTACACTGTTTATCTTAAAGAGTGAGTATGTGTTTGTGTGTATGTGTGGATGTGTGGCGGAAGAGAGGAGCAGCAGAAGTCTCTTCCAGTTCACCATCCAGAATGGTGCAATAGTCAACCCGACTGTTATGACTCCCTACAGGAACCAGGAACAGAAGAGGGGAAAATGTTTGCCTTCAATTTATCTGTTACTCCCCCCTGAAAAGAATCTTGAAATGTCTCTCTCTCTACGTCTGCTATCTATCTATCCTGGCTTATCCCGTATACTCTCTGTCCATGAGGCACACACACGAGAGTCTTCCCCGTGTCGAGTCAGCCTTGAGAGGCAGTGCAGTGACTCATATTTTGCTTTCAAACAAAAACTTATTTTGCAGAGAAGAATAAACATGCTCCACCGGCTTGTCTGTCTACCTCTCAGCTGTCGACTCTCTTCAACCGGGCCAAGTTCAGAGTGCAGACTTTGTTCTGCGTCGAACTACCATCAGAGAGAAAGAAATAGAGAGAGAGAGTCCCCACTGTGCCGTCCAACTCAATTATTGATTAATGATTGTGAGCGCTTTTTTAGAGTTACTATCCTGCCTACCTAACCTCAGCTCAAGGCATGACTTTCTACTGTCTTCATACTCACAGTGCAGTGTGACCAGTTTTCGGTTGGGACATGGCCCAAGAACTTGTGTAGAATACATGGAGCGACGTTCACTCCATTCGGGACAGTTTCGTTCCAAAAACTGGAGGATTTGTCATATTATTTTTATCATAAAATTTGTTGTTGGCTCTGCATCTTCTCATCTTCCTCCTCCGTGTAAAGAGAGAGACATTCATGAATGGGGAATGACAGATAGTGGCGCACCTACCTACACACACCATGCAGTGTGTGTGTAGTGGATGTGAGGAGGCCAAGTCACACACACGTGCTCCCAACTTTAACTTCCGCTTGAGCCGTGCGAGGATGAGAGAGAAAGAGAGAGAGAGAAGGCGTAAATAGAGTGTGCATGGAATGTTGAGAGTATTAGCACATGTTTTCATATATATCTTTCGAGAGAGTTGATGACTCTCAGTCGGATGAGTGGAGGAGATCGCACAGGAAAGAAAAAAAAGTCACCACCATTGTGTCAACATCAACAACATCACTGTGGGAAATTAATGAAGCGTGTGTGTGCAGAATGCTCCTACCCACATACACACAGGCACACACACACAAACTCACTCATTCTCATCCCAATGTGACATTCCAAGCATGCCTTTTCCCCCCCCCTCTCTCTCTCTACACATTTTATACGTGAAGACAGAGGTTGTGCTCGGAGAGAAATGAATCGGTTAAGTCTACGTGCTAAGTATACGTCCATGTTAGCTTACGAAATAGAATGATGAGGTCTTCCTCCGCCTGTCTCCGCTCCTCTCATGAACCTCACAGTATATTTGTAGAGATGGAAATTTTTTTTACATGTGAATTTTCAAGGAATCCCACTAATAGTGATTTGGATGGCTTACTTCTCTGACATTTCCACCATCACCATTCTTACACTCACACTTTCTTTCTCTCTCCTTTACGAGATCCTCGATGAGTGTATTTGCACAATGTTTCCAACAACACGGCACTAAAAACACGTCACAGATAAGGGTCGATCATGGATAGAAAGCACCATCATCCGCCCCTCACACTTGGCCGAGCAGTGTAGGGCAGGAGGGAGAAAGTAGTAATCTAATAAAATATCATGGGACTATGTCTCTCCTACTTTTCTCTACCCACCTCTTGTACAACACTACAATGTACAATGTCTTGGTGGCCACTGTGAACCAAACGTCCCGAAAACAAGTTAAATAGAGGAAAACTATCACACTACACACCACAAGACAGAGAGGGAGAGAGAGAGAAAGACAAGTCTTCAGCTTGGTGGGTTTTGGGTAACTGTGGAGCTTTCCAATATCATGTTGGGCTATTGCAACTCTTTTCGCTCCTCTTACATTGCATTGCACACCCATCAAGACGACGTATACGCCGCTACTATGCTCCAGTCACTACTTTTTGGTCTGGCTCCAGCCCTCCTCTCCTTTTCCTCACGACCAGGCTGTCGGGGCCATATGAGTCTTTCCCCTGTGTGTGTGTGCTGGGAAAGGATAGTACTCTGTTCTCTTGGTGGAACGTCCCAGAACTTGTCATTGTGAATATGTGTAGTCATCCAGACCCCTGTCTCTATCTACCTCTGTAGTCGAGCTCTGTTTTCATTTGAGAGCGCAGTGTGAGCGTGGAACATAAAATATACATGAACAACGAGCGTATTCATAGAGTTCCCATCTTGTGCATATATCTCTATCTATGTAGCTATCGTGTCCATGACTTTCACTCCGGAACCACACTGCTCGTCCAGTACAGAGTGTCTCCCTCCCTCCTCAAGACTTTGTTCCCTTCCAATCCTTTACTTCTTTCATGAAGTTTACGATATTTGATTGTGGATGAAAGGGAAGGGACATGACTGACCTCAGGCCTTTGCAAAAACTCATTGTTAGGTCACGACTCCATCCTACACATTTCTAAACTCTTATTGAGGTTTCTCCTGGAGTTGACTCAAGGTATCATCAAAGATTCTACCTCTGATTATTGTAATCTCCGTGATGATCTCTAAGAAGGTTTCACATGTTGAAGTGTCCTGTTTCACTATGAAAATCACGAATTTGTTTGGTAATTGCCTCTTCACGTACAAAATTCTCCGAATTAATGTTCAAAATCTCTAATTTGTTGGCGATTGTGATCTAGGGTGGTGGAGGAGGAGGGGAGAGTGGGTTTCAAATTCCATGGTCGTTATGAAGGCGTAAATTTGCCCCGGATATCCAGGCTTATGAGGCTCTAATTTAGATTAGGATTGTCATGGCACACAGACGACTGTGTGCGTGTGTGTGGGTACGTGTTGGTGGGGATGGAGAAGACGTGAGGCTGGGCTCATCTGGTGTCCCGCCGTCGTCCACACAGTCGAATCAATGCGGAACCAACAAGATTATGCCTCATTTGATTGTCGAAGGGGAGAGGGGAAGAGAGAGAGAGGAAGAAGAAAGGGGTTATAGTTACCTGGATACAGTTTCATTAATCACGTCAGCCATTTAACATGCCCTCAAAGTCACCACAGATTTAATTAGCAGGGTATCCTGGGTTTAGACTAGGAAGATGTGGAAGAAGAGAGCTTTTGTCAGAACCAGGCTAAACCAAATGTGGAGTCCGATTACATCAGTAGCACACACACACGCCCATACGTGTGTCTGTGTACTGTACAGTGTAGAGAGAGAGAGTGGATGATGCTGTGTCAGGATGCAGTCTCACTGTGTCTTCCAGAAAGAGTACTCAATTCGTGGAGTGGTTCTGGGCTGAGGCTCTCTCTCTCTCTCTCTCACTTTACTCTTGGTTGACGGAATCCTTTCCAGATCTCCCACATTTCTGGAGAGTATATCAGAAGAACCACGACACAATTTTGTGAACTGTACATAAATTATGAGAGTACATAGTCTTTTCCACGCAAGTATCACACACGTACACACATGTGTGTGTGTGTGTGTGTGTGGGGAGGGATGGCTTTGCAGTATGTACGTGGAATAATAATAGTAGTCCAACAGACTCAATTCACCCTTGTCACTGGCACTGGCAAAATTTGTGCAGTGACGGAAATTCAGTGGAGCACTTGGACTCTTGTCTGTGTGCATGAGAGAGAGAGATGCCATAAAATGTGTCCGGATGGAGACAGACAGGCTCTCTTTCACGTATATGTGCACACACTCTCAAAAATGTGAAATGTGACAAATGCAATGTGCTCGGTAACAAGTAAGATGTCATATTGTGGTGACGTAGTACATACACCATCCTTTGGAAACGTTTCAAAAAGGCTACCTGCCACACAGCCGCATAAAAATAGTGTCAGCTTGATAGTAAGAGAAATGCGATCGGATTGTTCGTCTATGACACTCTTCTCTCTACGACTGTCCTCGTCCTCACACACACAATCATGCAGTTCCTCTTCCTCTAGTTCCGTATATAGAATTATATCCCTCTGCCTTTTCTCTCGATCAGACATTTTCCAAATTCTCCCCACATGATAATGAGCCTCTCAAATTGCTTGCTGTTGCAAAACTTTGTCGAGGATGTACAATTTTATCTGTCAGATTTACTGACCAATGCTAGCAGTCGACATTTAAATGTAGAAGCTTTTTGGGACGTTCGTTACAGTGATGTTTTAACCAATTTTCTGAAATATGGTGGATCCTGTACCGCCAGCGATGAACACCGGATTTTTGGACGGAGAAAAATTGTGCACCCGCGGCTTTGGCAAACTTTGTATGTAGTAACTAATCTTTTTGTGTGCGTGTACATTTGACTAAAAAATATTTTATTTCACAATACCATTTTATTTTTCTCTCTGGTGGTGGTAAAAAAATGTGTGTGAATATTTTCTTTTACTCGTTTTAACTCATGACAGAAAATGAAATTGTGGACGGAATGGTATTGACAGGATCTTTTGTATTGAGGGAGAGAGAAAGGGAGAGAGGGAAAAACTCATTAAAGAGGAATGTGAGATCTTTAGACTTGCCAAACTGTGGCTCTCCATTTTCCCTGTTCCGCTTCCTTTCCTTCGCCCGGTCATGAATTCTGTAACCAAGTTCATAAAATTTGTTAGAGTCGGGAAATGAAGCCATAAATGGCCAATAATAGTGTGAAACTAGAAGAATTGAGACATGAGAATGAAAAGTGTTGAGTATGGTTTTGCCTATTGCTCCGCATACAAAGTGAAGAGGAGGAGAAACTTGGTATTAGAGGAGGGAAGTTGCCATTAGTGGTGTGCATGGGAGAGACAATTGTAGGAATGAAAAGCTGGGGAAGGAGAAACAAGGGACAAAAGACTGCATTCATGAAAGATTTCCCCCATTACATGGACACGGGAAATGCTCTCTCCACATGCTGGTCTCTCTGTGTGTGTCTGTGTGTGTGTCATTGAGTCAGGCACCAAGCCCTGCAATTTACTTACGACTGAGTGCCAGTATTGGTGAGAGAGAGAGAGCGTAGATTTGACTACCTTATAGTCCCACTCCCATCATCATCATGGTGCGCACGTCACGAGCTCAATTATTTTAATTATTTTTTGGAACATCAAATTCTTTCCTACAGCTTTAGGTAGTTTGGACCAGAGAAAAATTAGACATTCCCATTAATTCACACACACACACATTTATTTCGGATTTTACCTTGGATTCTGAAATTTTTTGTAAAAAAAGAACTTTTCAAAAATGAAGACTTTGGGGGAAAATGATTGGATATGTTATATATAATTTACATGGCAGACTTGTGTTAATTTGACGCCCAAAACTACTATAACGGAAAAAAGAGAAAGGAAGGGAAAGGAAAGGAAGGGTGGTTGTTGGATTGAAAGCTGGAGTTTATGGTGAAAGTTGTAGTCAAATTTTTATGAGGGAATTAAATGCAAATCTCCCTCCTTATAAAAATTCACTATCTCACACTACCGTTGAGCCGGACGTTGATTTACCCATCAAGCAATGTTGAGGGTCTTCTTTCGCTTTCTCTTCCTTTCTCTTCCTGACTACGAGCATTGAATGAATAAAGATATACATGGAGGTTATGCTATGCAGGTGATGGACTTGTATAATTGTGAAGTATAAAGCTTCTTAAATTATACACACCACCACCACCACAGACTGCACACTTTAATCCATCCACAGACTATGCACTGGCTTGAGAGAAGGAGAGATAGAGAGAAGTGGATGAGAAAAACAAGGGGCCACAAATGGATAAAAGTTGCAGCAAGAAAATGGCTCAGTCCATTTACTAGGGGAAAATTTCACGTTGTCCTGGAGCTTTCTCCCTCTCTCTCTCTCGCTTTCTCTATCATCTTCACTTCCTCCTACATAGAGTAAGTTGAAAGCCGGTTCTAACAGAGGTTTTGTGGTTAACCCCGCATTTCATTCCATGGCGAATTTCGGAACTTCCTCCAACTTGCTCACAAAGTTCTTTGTATTGCAACAGTCTCAAACTTTTTTTTTATTAGACACACACACACGTACGTACGTACATAGCCCATACACAAGGAATAAATGGGAGAGGAAGAGAAGGGGGAGGAGTCTTGGCTACATGATCTCTCCGTATTTAATTTGTTGATAAAAATAAAGGAGGAGAAGAGGAAAATTTTCGAAATCCGCTTCGGAAATGGGAATGCTAGATCGCGCCTTAAGAAAAAAGAGAGAAAGAGAAAGAAGAGAGAGAGAGAGAGCTTCTTGGAATCAAGCCTCATCCCCTTGACGAGAGAGAATAGGAAATAATTTTCGAGATGAGACGAACAAAGTGTGTGGCCTCCATCACTAATCTGGGCATTAAGTGTAAGTACGTACCAAAAGGGGAAGCATCGACTTGCCATCAGTTAAGCCAAATTGATTCAGCCGATCTACTCTCCTCCTCCTCTCTCTTCTCTCTTCCCACCACACCATAACACCCACCACACAAACTTTCTCTCTAAGACACAAGGAGGAAAGACAAACAAACGAGAGTGTTGGACTCTCTCTCTTTCTCTTTCTCTGTCTGTGAGTGTGTGTATTGCTTTCCCAGCCTCAAACTCCAAACCTAATCTTCTGTGGTTTGGTGTCCACGCGGTCGAGAGTGCACACACAAGGAGGATTTGAGAGAGAGAGAGAGAGAGAGAGTTCAAAAGAATGACTTGACTTTCTCCTATGTACTCCTCTCAGCTGTCCAAAATTGATGAGTGTCTAGCCAAGTCATGATAGGCAGAAGGGAAAGACACAGGAGTTCATTATGAGAATGACCAGTGTGTGTGTGTGTGTGTGGAAGGAGACAGCCACAATCCTGTCTGAAAAAAACTCTTAGTATTGACAGTGTGAATTCAGAGTGTCAAGGAAGAGGCATCATTATAGCCATTTGATTGCTCCCCCAAACACACATGCACTCTCTTTCTCTGTCTATGGGGATTTATTTGTGTATGGTGGCACTGTGTGTGTGCATGTCCCTTCTCATGCTCCGTGTCAAAGAGGAGGATGAGAAAGCAAATTCCGGAGGACCGTCATTACAGATAAGACTTGTACATGGTCCCTGGTTGAATCTTGCCCTGAGAAAATTTTTGTTGACGGCCAGAGATAATTTATTGGTGTTACCTTTAGACCTGCTCTTTTCATGTGTGCTCCCCTTTTCCCGTTATTTTACAAGTGAATGATGTACAGTTTGTACAAATTTTATGTTGGTTCAACAGGGATGCTTTTTAGCTTTCACCTTGAGATTTATTGCACGTGTGTGACTACAAACCATGGTACGTGTACATACAAGTGTGTGCGTGTGTGTTCTCAGGAGTCTTAAGACGAAGGATAATAGGCGAGTTGGTGCTTTTTCTTTTGCATGTATACCATGTCATGGACGTGTGTGTGCGTACAAGGGAGAGAGAGTGGATGTGTGTGTGCAGGTGGAAAGTCTAATTTGAATTTACTTTTGACTTTCTCAGAGAGAGAGAGAGAGGCGTAGAAAAGAGATAGAGGGTAAAGAGCAGCAGGTTAAGTGGATGCTGAGCGTACATACTTAATTATTTAGAGCATGTTTAAGGTCTCTTCTTTGATGGAAACAATATTAAATTAAAGGAGGCACAAATTGAGAATAGTGAAAGTCCAAAATGTGTCGTCCTTTTATGCAGCAAGAAAGAAAAAAGTACACACTTTTCACTTTGCATGCGTACACGGATCATAAAAATTTGACCCGGAATAAGTGTGTAATCAATCAAAACAAAAAGGTCACACGTGACAAAAATGAAAATAGCTGACCAACTGAAAAGCCATAAAGATTGATTTTAGAAAAAAAAACTTTTTCCTCAAAAGCGTAAAGTAACGCTCAAAGTGATATCCTTGAACGATCGGGAAATTGAAATTTCCTTATGGAACGGAAGTTGTCTTTTCGTCATCATTTCTTGTCACGAGTCGACAAATATGTCAATCAATTTAGTCAAAAATCGGGCTCCGGTCGTCTACCACAACTTGCAAAAAGTTGTGGAAACACTGTCAGCTCCTGAGGTAAGATATTTTCATTCTCGTACCATTCATTTGTCCTAAAGTAAAAAAGTTTAATTTTTCAACTCAAAATATTATTTTCCACAGCTTTTGAAGTCCATACCTGATGTGAAAAAATTGTTGACAGTTGGCCAATGGAATAAAATCTTAGATGAAAATAATGCTATTTTGCCACTTCAACCAAAATATCCACCTACATCTCACAATCAACCAAAGATGCCCTTTGTAGTTGTTGAAGGTCTTGATGGCAGTGGTAAGAACGTCACCCTGTTTTATGTATTAATTTTATTATTATGCGTAATTGAAAGATGATTACAGAAAAATATACGAGATTGTTGATTGTGATTGCAGGTAAAACAAGAGTCAGTAGTGGATTATCTGATCGTTTGAATCTCCAGTTGATGAGGACTCCTCCAAATTTCATTAGTACTTACAAGGATCTGTTTGATGAACAAAATGAATGTGCAAGAAGAGCATACTATTCATTTGGTAACTATCTGGCAGCCAATGAAGTCCAGCATTACTGTTTCAGTCAAGGGGTTGTCATGGACAGGTATTTTAGTAACGTGTTTGAACTTTTAGTCCGTTGTAGTTGCACAAATGTGACCTCCATTATGTAAGAACATACAATCAATTTTGTTATTTGTGTTTCAAACTAGGTACTGGCATAGTACGGCTGCTTATGCTTTGGCACACGAAATGACTACAAATGGTCGAGATGCGGTAGCAGATTCTGATTTTATTTGGCCCAAAGACCTTCTACAACCAGACTTGGTTGTCTTTCTTGTAGTTACTGAAGAAACTCGTCGTTTTAGACATGCTTATCGAAATACGACCAATACAAAAGAAGAGCAAACTTTGGCCACTAGTACCACATTTAGACAGAAGTGAGAAGAGATTTTTGTTTTAGTTGCTTTCATTTTTTAAAAAAACTTTGAAAATACAGAAACTATCTGTTTAACGGACAGCTCCTTTTTGTAAGGAATTGTTTTGCCGTACTCCAAAATTTGCGGGCAATTCAAAATTTTTCCAT
>WJFB01000252.1:0-54259 GCA_009870185.1 Pygmarrhopalites habei | reverse complement strand
CGGGCAATTCAAAATTTTGGAATGAAAATGATGGAAAAATTTTGAATTGCCCGCAAATTTTGGAGTACGGCAAAACAATTCCTTACAAAAAGGAGCTGTCCGTTAAACAGATAGTTGCTGTACTTCTTGCAACTAACTAAACACTTTATTTTTTGTCGTTTCAGTCTTATTGATTGCTACAATAGAATCAAGGGTCCACCTATAATTGAAATTGATGCTAATGATGTTTCCTCAACGTCCACTGTGGATGAAAATATTGAAGCTGTTATTACAAAAGTTTTTCAGGCAGTAGTGTCAAAGCTTGAGATCCCTCATCCAGTTTCAGCAAAACAGTCAACAACTGGTAAACTGAGCATATGAGCAGGTACTCAATACATCCAGCACTCCAAAACATCCCAATGTCACTTTTACAAATGAATTCGTAATTGAATTTTTTTACTACAGAGTACAACAAACAGTAAATGAGAAAAATATAAAATCTAGGCCTGAACTATGTACTTGATCATTTTTGTACAATGAATTTAACAAAATGTTGACATGTTACATTGACCCCTAGATGATTTATTGGTGTTATTTAGTCAAATATAAATGTATAAGCCATAAAATTCTGAAAAAACTGCAAAATAAATTGAAAATAATCATATTTTGTCATCGTTTTATGTTGAAACATCTGAGCAAAAAAAATTTTGTTGTGTCTTACCTTGGGTCCGGGCGCGACACGGTTTTTTCAAAGACAGCTGACATGAGAAATTTCAATCGGGACAAATTGGATTTTTCTTGAATTGTCAAAATGTTCCACAAACTACCTGTCAACCAGAAGCTAAAGTTGTGGTTTTTCACCTTGTTCTACCAGTCCTTTTTCTCCTTTGATTATTGTGTTGACATTTTAATTGAGCCACTTGTGTGGTTTGTTGATCACTTTACTAAATTTTTAGGAAAATTCTTTGTCATAGTTGTGTCTATTCTAATTTCCCTTGTTGCATTTGTTGCTCATGTTCTGGGCACACGATTTTGGTGGTCAAAGAGTCCAGTCTTTACAATATTTCTGTATGTTTTGGGATATTGGGTATTGACCAACATAATATTTAATTACTACCAAGGTAAGGTCAAATTTAATACATTGGTCATATTCTGATGATTAAAATCTCATCTAAAAAAGCTTCTTGTCAATTTTAGCTGTTTTCGTGGACCCTGGTGTACCTTCTGACACACAGAGAGTTGGAAAATCGGGAGTCACTGTATGTAAAACATGTATTAGTCCAAAACCCCCACGTACACATCATTGCTCAGTTTGTAAAAGGTAAGAATTATATATAATTTTGAAATTATCCTCTCATTCATAACAAGGAAATGAAAAGCAACTTTTACTGTAATTTCAGATGTTATCTCAAAATGGATCATCACTGTCGTAAGATGCATTGAATTTTTAGAATCTGAAAATACAATTATCTGTACAATTCATATGCAAAAAAATATTTGTAAATTACAATTTGTAATGCCTAATTTTATTGATCTCTAATAGCTTGGGTGAATAATTGCATCGGTCACTTTAACCATCGATACTTTTTCATGACGACCGTCTACATTTTCCTTGGGTGTGTTTATGTGATGATCTTTGGTGCCGAATTAACCTTTAAACAAGTATTGTGGGAAGAAGATATTCTCCCGTTCCAAAGACTATCTTTTCCGGGACCACTTCAGATAGATGAAAATGATTTTGTAGACTCTCAAAAACCTGCACTCTTTGTTCTACAACGAATTTTAGGCATGCATCCAAAAAATACACATGAATATGTCAAAGCTTTTGAGCAAGCAAATTTAGTACTTGGATTAATGGTCTCTCGAGTCGTCGTTAAGGCCATGTTATACATGACGGGGCTGCTCTGTATAGGTAATTACCTTATTCCTCAAAATGACATCAAAAATTAGTTTGGGATTTTTTACATTTTGATTTATTCTGTACATAGGTGCAAGTATTTGCCTTGGTGGTCTCGCTTACTGGCATGGGAATCTCATTTCAAAAGGAGAAACTAGTATCGAGTATCACATTAACAAAAACGAGAGAAAGAAACATGGAAGTGTAAGTCTATATATTGTAAATTTTGAAACTTAAGCATATTATGCAAAATAGCAAAAATATTAATAATGTGTATCGTAATCTTTAACAGAAATATGTCAACTTGTACGATTTGGGCCGGAGGAAAAACTGGATTTTATTTCTTGGACTGGATCAACAGGACCGATCATTTTGGCGTCACATTCTTTTGCCTTCAGCACATCAGCCGACTGGAGATGGCTATGATTGGGACCATATCTTACAGTACACACTTCCACGGAAAACATCTTCCTAAGTCGTCCTAATTTTAAATAAGAATTAGCCCTTCCGCATGTGCTCATTTACGCAAATTACTATAATGACTGTGTTAAGAGTCTCTTTAAGTACGAGTCAGTCAATTCTGTGATATCCTATTGTTTCCACTTACCTTACTCTATTCTGGGTGAAATTACAACTCAATGATTTTTATTTTGCATTATATATATTTATTTGTTTGTAATGCTGTTTATAAGAATACTGAAAAATGAATTTTATACCAAAAATAGTCCCCGAAGAAGATGTTCGCTGAAGAGTAAGATGATCTAGTCGCTTCATGTTTCAAAGAATTCCAATTTATTGCAGTGAAAATGATCTGAAATTTCAAGTTATATTCCTAAATATCGCATAATGCAGTTCCTTCCGAGTAATCTTTATATGTAAGTAGCATGAAATGTACAAACGGTTATGACGATGAAGAATTTTAATAAAAATATTTGTTAAGATTGTTATGTAACATTACATATTTTCATTTCTTTGTACAACAGAATAACTCTTGAGTTGCATGATTAGAAATTCTGTTCAATGATATCCGGGATTCTCCAGGTCCCGAAAATCTTTGATCCTGGTTTCACAGATGGCTTTCGCCTCCATGAAAGCTGACGCCAGTGTTGCCTGCTTTCTCCAGTCTTTTCAACATGAATTTTCTGAGTACTACATTTTAACCAAGCAAACGATTTTTTCTGCTGCCAAGATATTTAATCTGTCATTAACATTTTTTCATTGTTATGGTTGTATCTCATTTACCTTCAATTATTTGTCATCAGGTGAAAGACTTTCACTTCGATTCAATTTCAAATCAATTTTATAAATGTCGCCAAAATGACTTGCACTCTTTATTGAGTCTTCAGCCCTTATTATGTGTTCTAGTTGACTATCTAAGATGCAGATTGCAAAAACATTTTCAAGTTTAATGGGTTTTGTTGATTTCTCGACTACCAACGTAAAGTAGGAATGAGGATTAGATGAAAGGGATTATAATGCATAAATATTCATGCATACTATAACTGGTTCTTACACAATGATGCTGACCATGCGACTGTTCTTTTGCAAACTATAAGAAGATGAGAAAGGACATTGTAATTGCAAGACTCCTGCAAGTCTTGGGCTTTTCGAAATTGAATATGGAGCTCTGCAGGAGGGCTGAAAGAGAAAGGAGAGTCGAAGCCCTTTCAATGAAGAGAGAGAGAGAGTCCAGGACAAGTATTTCCATGTTTCATTCCAGTCACCTCAATATGATCATCCTCTGTGTGAGTCGTACTTGCGTCTCATAAAATTTAACGTGACGAACAGGGAGAAGAGGAGGATCCGCCGTTGTGTACCTACTAACGTAAGTACCAGAATGGAACATTATTACAAACCATGAAAAGCGACTTCATTTCCACCCCTGTTGAACCTTTTGGACGACAAGTGCTTTTAGATGAGCCAGCCACAAAAACAAGAGTTTGCCTCTTGAGCTGGTGGCGTACTTTGTTGAAGATCATGATGATGCACATATACACAGGAGGAGGATTTAGGAAGAAGATGTGCTGCCTATTTGGGAATGTTAATGGGTCTCTCAGTGATCATCCTCATTATGTGTGTGTAAATACTAAATACGAAGAAATTCCAAGGAAAATTAGAATGTTGAGCCATGGACTCGTTGTAAATGTTGTTCCCGGATGAATTTATAGGGGACGGGGACATTAAAGTGATTCAAGTGTTCTTTTCAAGAGGTACACAGTTTACACACTTCGTCCCCTCTGTACTCAACCACACTGTCCAACAACAACAATGATGTGTGCGTACTGCTATAAATACACAAACCGTTGACTGCCTCTTTCTCTCCTTCATCTTGAGTACCCAAGGAGAGTCCTGTGGCAAGCTTTCGGGGAGGATGCATTGGTTTCCGTAGTAAATACAGTAGTAGGGAGTGGTGATGGTGGTGGTGATGGAACCTTGCATGTCGAGACTGGAGAGAAACGGGAGGGCAAATTTGATTCATTAACTGTCGTTTCGAGTCGTAATTAAGTAGTAGGTCTAAGAAAATCCTCTCAGCTGAAGAACAAAAGGGATTTCAGTCTTGATTCGTTTTGATGTTCTAATGGGCTCCCCCCTCTGTGTGATGTGATCATCAAAATCTTTTTTGATTATTTAATTGGCTGAGGCGAGCACAGTAGTACGTATACTATCAGAGCTTCTTTCTCCTTCTTATCCAACGTGCCACATCCATATGCCCCTCACCCGCTATAGATGTATAATAACACACCAGGCCTTTCTTCCTTGTGTGTGTGTTGGTAGTAAGTCACATTGAGAAAACCAAAAATACACGCTACGAAATCTTGCTTTTACTGCTATTACTCCTCACAACTCACCCACCACCACTTTGATCCCATTTCCATGTGAGAAGGGAGAGAAAAGTACAGTGTATACACAATGGTGCAGGGAATATTAATGAATACCCCCATCAAGGAATAACCGAGGAATTTTCTGTTAGACTCTTCTGGCACGGTCGAAATCCCAGCCAAAGTTCATCCAGGACCAGCAACAAGCTACAGCTGTCAGTCTCACTTCATCCTCAATTCATCCTACCTCCCTCTCTGCCCCCTGTAGCCTCCCGTACGGTTCCGTATGAGGGAGAAAGGGGGGGGGGGAAGCATGACGACATAATTTGCACCTCCGTGTGAAAGTCTATTAGTTAAATCATCACTAGCGTTTTTACAATATTACTTGTTTATGTCACTCACACTCCCTCCACGCACTATTCCCTTTTTCCCTCATCCTCATTTTCTCTCTCTTCATGGAATATTTTCTATCCTTGAGCCTCTGCGTATCTAAAGCAAGGTTAAACACTAGAAAACCCCGAGTCTGAGCACTGTCTCCCTCCCTAGTTCCGAGTACACAACATAAGAAGTGTACTCTAGCATTTGAGAAAGATGGACACTTGTGCTGGACAGGTGTGTGTACGTGTTTATTTGGAGAATGAAGAGAGAGAGGAACATGCAAAAAGTATTCTGCGTGGAAAGTTCAAATTTAGACGGTGTGTGTGGGATGTGAGGGATGAAAATAAACAAACGGGGATCTGTGGGTTGATGTTGGGTTGTAGTTTGCAGAGGCCGTCTGTGAGGGTTGATGTGGGTGTGTGGGAGTAAGGACCAATGCATTTGATGGGTTGGGATGAGGAGCGGCGGCGAGAAGGCAGACGAAGGGGTTGGTTTCCGCTGCGCTGTCTCTACTCCTACATAGTGTGTGTGTCACGTCCGCTCGTACCGAGAAAGGAGGGTTGGATGGATAGTGCTGCTGAGGGTCGGTCCGCGGAGAAGACTTGGGTTTTTCCGGGAGTTCAGTTGTTGTGCTCCGACGTCCACGATCAACTTACCTCCTTTCTTTAGTCAACGTCGTTGTCGTCATCATCGGATCGTCTCCGTCTTTTGACTCTACTATCTTGAAGCTGTAGTTCTACTCTCCACGTCCAGTCCATGACGAGAAAAGGGAGGACAAAGGAAAGGTGTTGTCTCCGTCGAGATCCTCATTCTCAGTCTTCCCTCATCATCCACCTTTTACTCTCTCCTTGATTAATCCTCGTCTCGTGTAATTCACTTTACAAATTATACACACACAACACACACGCATTTCCTCTTCGATTGGAAAGAACAAGTCAAAGGAATCTTCTCTTTGTCCTTCGTTTTTTTGAAAAATTGGAAAGTACGAAGACAGTGAAAGTGAAGGTGAGGGTAGCTTAAGGGGACATCCTACCAACTGGAAAACCTTTTTTCTCCGATCGAAGACAATTTCTCGGTGGAATTGGCAAGAAAAACATGGCCGTTCGGTCGTATCTTACCCCAACTGAGAGGAAGAAGCAAGTTGGTTGAAAGGGCAGGGCAGGGAGAGACAAGAACGAGGGCTTGAAAAAACACTTGATTTTTTCGTAAAGTGCGACTGTACACAATAATAATAAAGGAAAAAACGTCAATATTGTGGTGACGAATGGTGGTTGAAGACACTTCTTCGTGGTGGACGGTCAGAGGGGAAAAGATGAAGAAGTTTATTCTGCTGACATTGGATGGAAAGGGTTCAAAATGAACATCTCAACCCAACAAGAACCGTACACTTGGAGTGTAGTGTGGATGGACAGGAGGACATCTTTTCATTCAGGAAATATGAAAATTAATTGACAAAGGTGACAAGCCCAAAGTGGACTTGTAAAAGGGAATAATTTTGTGCTAGAGGGCCCATTCATATGGACTAGAGAGAAAAAAGTGTAGTGTGACCGGAGAATGTTGAGTGTGTGTGTGTACATGACACAGTCCAAAGTCTGAGTTAGGGGCTGAGAGCTGGTATGATGGTGGACCATAAAAGGGGGTAATAGAGACAGTCATCGCAAGTCTGGGACATTTATTCGAGTTGAAGAGAGTGGCTTCATGTCAAGTTCAAGCTTGAAATATTGTTGAGCTTTGACTGCCTTGAAGAGGGGTGCAGAAATCTTCCCCTTCCGCGATCATCACTGCCCACCTCTCATTTCTATCTTGATCAAGAGAGGAGAAAGCAAGGGAACGAGAAAGGGGGAATCATTTGACTCGTTGAGGACATCCAGTAATTACTGGATCAATTCCATCTCCTCTACTTTCCTCCACGAGCTTAAGTGGAGTTTGAATCATGGGTCAAATGAATGAAACTTTCTCCGTCGAAAAGATGATGTGGTGGGGATGGGGAACACCCTGCTCATTAAGATTGTAAACAGGAAAAGGAGAGAAAACTCATTTGTTGTGGTGTGTGTGAACTTTTTGCCCCCAAAACTCTGTTTTGCCGCCGTAGGAGCCGAGGTCGGGGCGAGAGTGCCTGGTTTGTGTGTGTCTGTGTGTGAGGGTGCTCTGGATTTGGGCCAACTCTTCAACGACCTGAGTGCGTGGATTTTTCTGTCATCACAGAATTGTGGTGTGTGGGTGGTGGACGAGTGAAAGTGTGATAAAGTGGAAGCTCTGTGTGACACACGAGAGAGTGTTGAACAACCCCCATTCTCAGAAAGAGGGAGAGTTGTCCTTTCTCTGCGGGATCCCTCTTCCTCTCTCTCTGTTTTTCTTGGTGACGGGTGATAAACCGCGGGGAGAGTGTACACACTTTATAGACTTACTCTTCTCCTCCTTCCTTCTCCAGTCGACATGTCGTGCAAGGTAATTTGCTACATCATCTTTTTGTTTCCCTGTAGATCAACCCTCCACATTTTTGTCCTTAAACAATAAACTTTTACCCTCCAAATCCAATCGCCCTTCTTTTCTTTTCTACGGCTAAAGATGATGAAAATCATGTGTGAATAGAATGCACTTGTGTAATAAAAATCCTCGTTGCAGAAACAACCCTGCTTTCTCCACCTCAGTCTCTGAGGCCTCAATTTAATCTGTACTGCAAGTACAAGAGAAGAAAATGAAATGACACAACTTTCCCTGACTCGCAACAACCCTCTCACGGAAATGAATTACAAATTCAGTTTGAAAATACTTTGGTTTGTGACGTAAGGGAAAGCCAAAAAGAAAATCATGGTGACAAAGAAAGAGCTGCACTTTCTCTCTCTCTTTACTATATACATTATATACTAGTAGTTCTTCCTACTTGATGCTTCCGTCCTCGTCTCACTCTCTCTTTGACTCTTCTTTCTCCGTATTTGTCTTTTGACTCCTCCGTCCGTCTCTCTTCCTATTTCCTCCGTCAAAGTCAATTTTACTTTTATTTCCATTCGTGAAAATATTACCTTGAGAAGGAAAAAGGGTAGAGTACTACAGTCTCACACGTCTCTCCCTCTGTCAGGGAACATGACGTCGTGTATGTTAGGAGTGGAGGTGTCTGTGTTCCTCGTCCAACCAACTTCTCATCTCTCTCAGTCTCAGTCTTGAGTTGTTGGATGGAGGGGAAATGTTGGGGTTGGAATTGCGGAGAGTGTCGGGCCAAGGTTTCCTATGACTAGCAAAGAAGAACTGACGTTGAAGGAACAAGACAGGGTAGAAGGGGACGGGCTGGAGTAGGAGTAAAGTTAATATGTGTGAAAGTAGTTGCTATTTGACGAGATGGGAAAGGGCACATTACACACGAGACTTTGGGGGTGTGTGTATGTATGTGAGTGTGTGTGTGTGCTGGAAGGGCAGGGCACAATCCAAAGCATTATGTACAGCCACGCAGTCAGCTCAGATTCTGATGTTATGCATAATGTACAGACTAGAGAAGTGGGGATGTGTAGTGGGTAGGGAGGGAGGGAGGGAGGGAAAGGGTGGGAGAAGAAAGCAGGAAAAGAAGAGAAAGCGTTCGGCCGGCAACTAAATTCACTTAGGAGTTCAAGTAGGGAAGGAGAACGGAAAAAAGAAACACGACTCTGAGGCACAATGACGTCTGGCCTGGCTTCCCCCCTCCTCTCTCTCTTCTCAACTCCAACTAATTCTTCTAGAAATCTTCCTTAAATCTCCCTACAAATTGCTCACTAAATTATTTTAAATTGTGATACAGACTGGGAGTGAAGGGATAGAGGGAAATGGTTCACTACGGGCATTTTTTGGACAGAGAGAGAGAGGGAGTACTGCAGCTTTTTTGTTCAAATTCTTACATTCTCCAAAATGTATGTAGTGTAATGCATGGGATACATAGGTAAGAAAACCTAGAATATGCTATGTGGGGACGGTTCGTCCATCCACTTAAGTAAAAAATATACAGGAAGGATAGAGGGGGAAGAGGGATCCTAGCAACTTGTTTGTTGGCTACCCTTTTTTTCTCTCCCTTGTTTGGCTGGGGTTGAGGCGGAAATGAAAAATGGCAGTGAGAATCAGGAAAGCTTTTCTCATGTCTTGTTGTTGTTAACTGTACAGTAGTTATATTCCAGAAATGATGTACATAAGTTGGCATCCCGTATGTGTGTTCTTAGCAAGACATTGCAGGGGTGTCCCAGTTCCTCCTTTTGCGCTATTCTCTCAGTCTACTTCATTCATTCATTATTCATCCACACATCCCTCATCTCTCATTTTTCCCCTGCTCTCCCGTCAACCCGTCCCGTCTACGTCTTGTTTAGACTGCAGCATTGTGTGTACACACACAAATCTTGAAAAATTAAGAAATCTCGATGGACACGCAATGTCTACGCTTTCATTGTGTGTGTCTCTCTCTCCTCTTCATTGTGCACTATTGATAAGGAGAAAGACCTGCTCTTTAACTCTATACTCTCACTTTATCTTTGTTCTCTCTCATTTTTTCCCTTCCTTGTCCGTACTGAGTGAAAATGAACACAAAATTTTTTTTCATGACGAAGGGGAGAAAATTTCAAAGAGAACAGACGAACCTCCACAATTATTTGGGTCTGTCCTGCACAGAGAATTGTTCTCTCTCTGCACATTCCTCGCCCCTTGTCTTTGAGTAATAAGAAGAAGATTCTTTTTGAACATCTATCTCTCAGCCACACTTCATAGTTTGTCCATCATGCCTTGATTCATGTTTGTGTGTTTGTGTACTTGTCCTTCCTTAGCAAGAATATTTTGACCATGAATTTGCGGGCATTACATTCTAGAATCTGCCGGAATGAGAAGGAAGATGGGATTGTGAGTGTTGTGGCCTGTCGGGAGAAGGAAGACATTGGTGTGGTGGTTCATAAATGAAGAAGAAAGAGAGCAAGATGGAAGATCAAAGGGGTTCAGGGGGAAAGAGATACAAAGGTGGTAGGAGAAAAAGAGGGAGAGAAAGCATGTGTGTATGTGGCTTGGTTTCCTACACTGCACACACACACACTAGTAATGCGAGATATGATCACATTCTGTATTTATAAATGGAATTTATGCAGTCTTCTTCAGCCACGGCAAAAGTGCTTCCTCCCGTCCAGGAGCTTTCTCTTTCTTCTTCCTTGGATCCTGAGACTGTAGCTCTCCCGTAGAGGCAGCCCGCAATACTCAATTTTCCTCAACAAACTCACCCAATTTACACAACACACTCTTTTCCCTCCTCTCCATTTTATTCCTACTTGGCACACTCACACTTTCTCTCTATGTGTGTGTGTGTACATTCACCCCACTTCCTCATCCTCTGCAAAATGTGGTGGAGAAAGAGGGAGAAGAATCCAGACCCCGATTATACACAACAACAAGAGCTGGCGGCATTAACGGAGCACCTAGATTAACTTCCTCCATGTTCATGTAGACACCCCACCTCTCGCCAGCTTGTTTATTGTGAAATTTATTCGAAATTGGCTCATGAGACTTGTTTCTCTTTTCGCGTGTATTTCGTAACTTTATCTCCTCCCCCTCTCTCCTCCCACTCTCTTCATCATGGGGGAGTCTCCTCTTCTTAGAATAAACTTGCATTCCCGTATGCACACGCCTCCTCCTCCACCACTGACCGTTATCCCTGGTGAGTCAAATTGTTCCTTGATTCCTATTGATTTCTCTGTCGGTGCGATCCTTGTACGGCGGGAGGCCGACGAGATGTCTGCTTTCTCTTTCATGTGCAAGTTTTTTTCCGCACATGAAGCGATTATAATCGTATGCAAGGGAGAGGGAGAGAGATGCTGTGGGTCTTGGCAGTGCATTCAAACAAGATTAGCTGTCAGCCGGAAGGGTGGAGCATTCTCATATTTTTTCTTGAATTTTATTCGAAATTTTACCCCCTTTCTCCATACACTTGCTTCTCTCTTTCTGCTTTCACCTCATTTTGTGTGCCTCATACACGTCTTTGTGATGCCTCCATCGTTTACATTGACAAGTACAATAACTATCATCCTTCAGTAGTCCTCCTGTCACTTGCTCTGTGTACTTTCACGAGTACACGCATTTTCCACAAATCTCAGCTTTCCCCATTCAAAGAAGATGAAAGGATTTCCAAACACTCGCTCGGCAGATTTGTAGTTAGAACAATGACAAATTTGAGTCAACTTTTATGACAGTCGTTAATTGTCATTGATCCAACATTCGTAAAAAGATCTGGGAAAAACAATTCAAAAAATTCAATCGAGATTGGCACACCAAGCTCCATTTCATCTTATTAGATAGTTCAGAGGAGAGAGAGAGAGAGACGGGGTTGCAAAATTTTGAAACAACACGTTCCGTGTCCCTTGTCTCACCTCGGTTAAATGAGTTTTAATTAGTAGGACTAGAGGTTGTCTGAGGAGGAGCTCGTAAAAAGTTGAAAAGCGCAGAGAATGCACTTTAATAGATTACATGGAAGAGAAAAGACTGAATAAAATAAGCTAGTGCTGTGTTTCACAATGTGTGTGTGAATTTTGAGAAAATCGTTGATTAAATTGTGTGTCGGTGGGTCGGTCTTTTGTCTCGTTTTGATTTGGATGTTTGAGAACAATTGAGAAGTATGCGCGACGGAGGTTTTCAGTTCCACATCATCATCTGAGTGTGTGTTGCTACTTTGACGAGGTTCTGCTCATTGTTTGTTCTTGGCCATCCAGCCCCGCTACTCTTTCCCCTCCTCCTCAGTGTGGACTTGGAGGAGGAGGAGGAAGAGGTGAGTAAGGATTGTGGTGAAAGCCATTAACTTAATGAGATTAAGCGGAGACGTTTGTACTCTTCTTTGTTTGGGAACAAGGAGGAGGAGGGGAGTATGAGAATAGAGAGATATTATATACTGTAGTAGCGGCTGTTCTCTCATACGTTTCTGGTTTATTCAAACTATTATTTGTGGAGTGAGAGAGAGGAGAGAGAGAGAGAAAGTCGTCGACCCACACTGTTGTTGTCACTCCATCATCACACATTTTGTGAACATGACATGTACCTACGTTCGATGGATACTTTTGAGAGGTGGGCTGAACAAAATTCCCGGAAGACCCTACAGCAAGAAATTTCCAATTAAAATTATGTGGCTAGCTTTCTTTAAGAAGCTTTTGCCATATTTACCCCCTCTTCCACCTCCACCTTCTCCTCTTATGCTCTCCTACGTGGAAGGGAGAGACCACTTATTGAGAGTTATTCTTTCACTAAATTCTACATCAAACTCCTCCTCCTCCTTTCTCTACACACACTTTAATTATATTAGAACAAGGAGGGAGAAAGGAGAAAAACATGGAACCCACACTGCTTTCACTTTTGTTGTTTTGGACAGTAACAAAGTTGTTGTTGTTGATGATGGTAGACAAATATAGAATGTTTTCCAGAATTTTTGGTTGAAGGAAAAAGAGAGAAGATGGGGGAAAGGGAAAGAAGAAGGGGAGAAAGCCGGATGAGGTGATGGTGGTGGTTGAATTGCATTTACTTATTTATCTTGATCGACCCAATGAGAAAGTTTTCACTCTAATGAATGGCATTATATCATAATATTGATGCCGGAAGTGGGTCGGCATCCAGTCCAATGAAAATTTATGAAAATTCTTTTTTTGAGGCTCATACTTCCGTTCACTTTCTCCCCCTTGTACGGCACGAGAGAGACGTACACTAATTCATAAATATATAGCCGCTTTTGGGGCTTCTCCTTCCTTCCCATAATAATCAAGTTTAGAAGCTTTTAGAAAACTATTTTATTAGCTCAGACCGTCTAGGGGTAAGTAGAAAGAGAGAGATGGGAGAAACCCCTTCCTTCACTGTCGGAGCTTCCTCCCCCATCTTCCTCCTCTGCAACCTCCAACCTATCTCTCTCTGGCCCACACACATGGATTATGGAGCGTCAACGTCCGACTTTATAAAAAAACTTGTACTTGATACGGAATGTGAACATGGGATGCTAGAATTTGGGAGTTCAAATATTCAGTGTAAAAAAAGGGAACGGAGGGAAAGGTGGAGGAGGGATGGGGTTAAAAACCATTGGATGATGACAAGGAAGATGACGTAGTGCCTTCACAACGGAAGTCAGTTGACCATTCGTTATACCCCCAATGACAGTCGATTACCAATCGCAATGGCCTTGTGTGCAGCTTAGGAGACCCAAAAGCTTCCGAGTCAAGGACTCACTTCGCAGTTGTCACATTTCCCTTTTATATCCTCTTTATAACTTGAGAATAATATGTACTCCTTTTTGGTAGTACATATTGTCCACCATGAACATTTTTGTACGGTGTCTTCAAATGACTTTCTCCCATCCTAGTTGGGTCATGCTTTTCAAGTTCTTCCTCCAAATCATGATACACTATGTAGCAAAAAATTTTGGAGAGAGGTAAAAAGGGGTGGATAACAAGAAATTCTGCAAAGCAAAAATACTTGATTTTTGGCAAATAATTCATATTTTGAACCCATGTAAGTATATGTATTTGTAATGGGGGAAACATGCGACATTGGTTTATTAGCTAATTTTTTTGAATTGATAAGTAAAAAACTCGTTACGGTTGTCTTGTTCGGAGTGAGAGACGAGAAGAATTGTATGAAAATACATAATGTTCTACATCCTCGATACAACTGGACACTGTCCATTTGTTTGTACACGTCTTAGCTACTCGTTTCCATCTCTATTCTGAGTGTTTGTGTGTACATAGAGAAGAGATCTGAGTATGGACAGGAAAAAGAAAGAGTAGAATGTAGCGGGGAAGAAGCATTAGAGCTGTAATCTGATGATAGAGTCAGATGATGGGGGAGGGGGGGGGAATTAAGGAGCACATGCTATGTACAGTCCTCCCTTCGATTCCTCACTTGACTGAGATGATTGAGTTGCGACGTGGACTGAATCACTTGAGGCGGCCATCCATTCATAGCTCTCTCCTCCTTCCACATCCTTCATTCCATGAAGAGAATCCCTTCACGTGTCCACATTCATGGTCAGTCCTTCCTTACCATTACGAGTGCTTCAGCGTCCATTTTTTTCATGTCGAGACGCAATTGAAATTACTAAAAAAGTACATCGCTAAAACACCTTACACAATATGTAGTAATATAAGAACGGGAATGGGAAAAGCTGAAACTGAGAATCTCTGGACAAGTGATATGAAGAAACAAGGTAGGGAGAATGTCGTGTAGATCGTGTAGATGAAGTAGGCTTGGAGTGGGGGAGATTTCCAACTTTTCTCCTATGCTAATTCTAATAAATCAAAGGGAAGAATTACAAGTCTAAGGAACACGGCCTAACATCCACTTGTTCAGTGTGTGCGTTTGTGTGTGTGGAGAAGGATCCCTCCTCAACTCTCCAACTTTTTCTTCTTCTCTCCCTCTTTAAGACGCTCAAAGAATGGTCTCCATGTCCTTACACACACACACACACACACATCTGCACATCCCTGCAACAAATCTTTTCGTGGAAACTGTGTGTAGATATACAGTCTCTCAAAGCCGTGTCCTCTGTCAAACTTTCTCTAATTCAATTCTTGTTGAACAAGGAGAACCAACAGGCGTTTTCCTTCTGAAGGAGGAAACACACACGGGTCTTTGTGGTGGGCTCATTTTCTCATTCCTCAAAAAATAAACAACTTATGTTCAATGGAAAGATTTTGCTCCAAACACTCAAACTTATTTATTTATCTTAGCATAATTCAAGGTATAGTCAGATAAAGGACATTGAAATAAAAAATAAGGAGTAAAAATGAAACAACTGCAGAGAAAAGCAGTCAGACACTATAGACCATTTTCAGTTCCGATGGCTCTAGTCATTTTCAAACTATTTATTAGCGTCAATTAAATTTTAGAATTCAACTTTCTCTTTTCTCATTTTTATTACAATTAACACCAAAACTTTCGCCTTTAGTTTTGTGCAAATTTAAAACAAGGACATTTTCAATTCATTGCTTGTATACTTAATTGAGTCACACAATGGAAGTGAATATTTTGAGTAAACATTTCAAAGCCCCCGGCCTTTGTTTCAAAGCTCTCACCCTCTGGAACTTAGAGAAAGTCATTTAAAGGTCTGGTGAAAGCGGGAAATGCTCCCCTTGTCCTTACTGACATATTCAAGGTAGGAATGATGTAGTGGGATGAGAAGACATTGTGAGGAATGGTGGATCATATCGATATTGGCATAATGGATGGTGAGAAGATGATGTTGAGAGGCTTAGAATAAAAGGTTTCACTTGTATCGAGGAAGAAGAGATGGAGGAGAAATTGTGATATTTTCCGTCTTTTGTTGTTTTTGTTCCTCCTCCTCCTCTGTGGATCCACTGTGGATGTGGATGTGTTGCTCTAATCCTGGAGCATTGAGTGAGAGAGTCCACACAAGAATATTTGTCCCTTTCTTAGTCTTTGCTTGGAATGGAAGGAGCAGTTGCAGTGTAACTGCTTTGAAGTCGATATCCCTCCTCTTGAGTTGATGCAGCAGCAATCCTCCTCGCAGCTTAAAATGTACAGAGAAAAAAGGAGATGATGTTGTGAGGATGGAATGTTCTTTGTGTTTATATGCAAAATGTTTGCACTCTTTTATAGTGTGTAGACAGATAGGCCCAGGATGTACATGTGATAAGAGGCGTGTGTCAGTGTGTGAGGAGGGGGAAAAAAAGAGACAAGTACTTTGTACATTGTAGACGCTTTTTTCTCCAAAATAATATGATTACATGGACAGTCATAAAGGAGTGTGTGTGCCGGAGTGTGTGGGTCATAAAGGAAGAAGATGTAGATGATGTGATGGGGTCATATTTCAGTGATCGTCCCATGAAAACCATTCAAACAACATCAAATGAAATGAAAATTCACAAGCTGCTTCCCTTCCTCCTCTTCCCTTCCTCCTCAAGGCAAAGAAAGAAATTCTGAGAAAATCATAAGCAGCTGTAAAGAATTATTTATTTTCCAACCAACTCACAACAAACACACACACACACACACACACTCTCTCCTTCTCTCTCTCTCACACACAATCTTATTTCCCTATCAAAGTATTTTGTACGAGTGCATAGGCAAAAGGTTTTAATGAGATTTCCTCTGGTTCTCCAGTGTCTGTCTGTCTCCCCACACGACTCCCATGGACAATAAGTAGGCAGGGAGTTTCCCTGCTTTTCACAGTGAGTGTGTGTTGTGTGTGTGTGTGTGTGTGTGGGGAGAAGCGAAGAACATTTCCCCCTGTCTGGAAGGAGGGAGGGAGGGAAGCATTCTTTCCATTCCAAACAGAGACATGGGATACTTTTAAACTCGTGCAGGAGGATAGTCCTCAGTATGTAAAACTTGGAGGGGAAGGGAGGAGAAGGGAAATAATAAGTTGGCTGTATTAGGGAGAGACCGGGTTGGGGTGCGATCCCGGGAGAAGAAGCTCTCTCCTCTTCTTCCTCCTCCTCTCCTCTCACTGCTGACTAGTCTAAAGAAATAAGCCCTCGCGATTTGTTTTCAATGCACATGTAGTCGACACGCCGTCTCAGCGACAAACAAAACAAGGCCAAAGTTTTATTGTACAATGACGATAATCGTATTTCCCCTATTCCTTCCTTCCTCCCTCTCCCCTCTTCTCCCTCTCGTCCTACTTGAAATTCTTCTTATATTGACAATGCAAGCTGTGCGATTTGTGCTGTGTTCCCCCCCCCCCCCCCTTCTCACTCCCTGCCACTTCTTTTGTTTCTTCCAACTTTCTTGTGTGTGTCCTCGTCGTTTCATGTCAATTTATAGCCCCAACTCCCATCAACACCGTCAACTTACAACTTGAACATCTCTCCCTCCCCTCCTTCCCCTCATCTGACTTCTCTCTCTCTCCCTCCCACCCAACAACAACAATCCAGTTCCTTTTTCTCTTCGTTTGTCCAACACACACACCTACAAAAGTCCCTCCTCTCCTCCTGCCGATGATTCGTCAAGCGTGATTTAAATTTTCTGTACTCTTTACCCTGTAATGCTAGGAGGAGGAAAGGACGACAAAGATGAAATTGACGACTGCCACGAAGAGAAAGCCCCCTCTACAAATAAACCAAATAAAATACAAATAAAAGCTGGGATTAGGCAAAAGCTATTCCAAAAGTCGTCGTCACATATCAAAGAGGAGAAAAGAGGGTCCAGAGTGTAACAACTCCCCTTCCCTCTGCTAATCCCACCTCCACTTTCACCCTCCCTTTCTCTGTGTTTATATAGTTTTGGAAAGTCAATGTGGGTCCAAGTTTTCGGGAAAGGGACAATCATAAAATGAATTTACGAGTGAAACTAAAGAAATTTTCATGCAAAAAAGAGTAAAAAGGATATTGGCGATTATAACAATCATATCGCAAAATGAAAAATGTTTCTAGAGAATAATTTCTTTTGTGTAGAAAAATATAATAATAAAAAGTAGACATACTAATTCCACAGTGTACATTTTGAGAGGCTTCTAGCTTATAATTCTCTTGTAAAATTTAAAATTATGAGTGTGTAAAGTGTAGTATGTAATATAAATGATTTCTTTGTTAAACATTTTTTGATTCCTTTTTTCCTCTCTCTTTCTCTTTACAGAGATTATTCGGAGTGATTTGTGGTCTCCACCAAATCTGGATTGTCCTCACGTCCGTCGTTTCAGGTAAAAAAGAAAGAAGAGAAAATTTTTTATGTACAAGAAAAAAAATTGTAGGTATAAACCTTCCTGAATAAATTTCCCTCGTATGGTTAAGTGTCCACTTAAATTACTCTCCCCGACTCCAATTAATCTGGATTTTTCTCCTCCTTTCTCCAAAAAAAAGTTCACATATTATGCTTTTTTAAAAAAAGAAGTGCCTCCGGCATGACAGCTCACACTACACATAGAGTGCATATGTGCATAAGTACAGGACACAATTTCACAAGAAGAAATCCCATTAAAGTTTACCTGTCACATTCTCAGATAAAATGGTTCGGTGGTGAAGATGAGGAGGAGAGAGGAGAGTATATGGAAAAGTGGATGAAATCAGGTGGTGGGGTTGTTCACGGAATACATGATACAACAAAAGATGTTATATAAGTTTGAGAGGCTCAAATTCTTATTTGTGCCACCCACCAAGTAAAAAAAGAAGTCGAGAGAGTGAGAGTGTGTGTGTGGGTTTCATTTTTTTGGCTCGACTCTTAATAAAAATGAATCAAATCAAATGAGGAAAGGGAATATGTACGTGTTGAAGGGTAGGAGGAGGAGGGAGGAGGAGGGGAAGGGAGGAAGAAGATATTTTTCAGAGTTGAAAAGTTTTTATCTTTTTATCTTTCCCCGAAGTGCCATCCCTTATATAGATGCCAGAGCGAAACATTATTATTACTATAACTATTATTCCCGCTCGCTTCCCATAGCAAATTAGACTTGGTTGTCCCTTGCCCTTGCGACTCACAGTCCTCCTCTTACTCTGCTTTCTCCGTCTCATATATATATACACACACAAGTAGTGTGTGTTTCGCTGGTGTCTACTGAAACGTCTGGTGATAAGACCAAGGGTTTCTAATGTTCGCATATTATTACCCCAGAAAAGAACACACACTCTTTCTCTCCTTAGTTAGCCGGGTAAGGAGGGGATGTACCGTAGGAGTTTCGGGTTCAGTCCGGGCAGAACTTGTATTCCTCGCTTCCGTACAACACAGTCGTCCCAACAAATTCTGATGACGGTGAAAGAGGGAAAGCGGCCCCTCGTCTCTTTTCACAAACGGTCCCACTCAACTCTACCTCTGTGTGTGGGACTGGTAGGAGAAAGGGTGCATCCGAATATGGTTGACACGGTCTCTCGCCCCTTTCTCTTTTACACTCTTTACAGTGTACGCACATGGAAGGGGTTGAGTGTCTCTGGACCCACACAGCCTTAGCTTTAGACTCTAGTGTTCCAGCCTGGGGAGTTCCACCACCTCTTCTCTCTCTTTCTCTTCCTCACTCATCTCATCTTTGTATAAGTAATGAATACGAATTGGAAAAGTTTAACCCCTTAATGGAGTTTTTCAACGGGTCTTCCTTTAATTGGACTAAAACGGAGATGGTTGTTGTAAGGAGAGGGAATACTCCCTCTTTTTCTCTCTCCCTCTCGTGTCTCTCAACACATTGTGTGCTGGGTTCCACAAAAATGAGTCAAAAGAGTTTCATGGGAGAGAGAGGGAGGGGAAGAGGAGGGGACCATTCTTCTGCTCCCCTACACAAACACACAGGAGCTAATCATAGCGTGGATATATTTATGCGTCAAATGCTCCATTCAAGGGGAGCCCAAGGAGAGGGAGAGAGGGGGAGACTCCCCCTTACCCGCACATCCTACATACGCACACCATTCATCATCATCCTTGTCCCACTTTCCCCACCACCACCACCCCTCATCACAATCTGTATGAAAAAGTCATCACATTTATTAATTTATTCCCCCCACTCTCTCTTCTCTACACATACAATCACAGCTCCGTATCAACACAAATAAATCAACGTTTCTCCTCCCGACCACCATCCTCATGCTGTACAATGTACAGCACACACACACATGTACATTCTTTTCCTCCTCCTCCATCTCACTCTACGATCATGGTAAAATTACTTTAAATTGAAAATCAGAAGTCACACACACTTCCGAATTGTGACAAAGTTCTCCCAGGACCTCCTCTCGTCACTCTGTGTCCCTGATGAGGAAAGAGAAAGTGTGAGTCCTGCGTATGTGGAGACAAAACTGTGAGTGAAAGCAACAATGGGCTCCGCATCAAAGACAGTTTCCACAAAAGGGTGTATGAAACTTTTCCCTTCACAGTGAAAGGGAAAGTAGATGGAGAGACAGAGAAAATAGGGATGCAATGAACTATTTGGGAGGATGGAAAGGTAAGTTTTTTGGCCAGACTGAACTCACTTGTAAACAGTGTGTGTGAGTGTGGGTTGGGAGTGGTGAGATGCTGTGGCCCAGGCGATTAGGGGAAGGATCCATGTCTGTACACTTGTCTCCTGTACACACTGTGTTCGTTGGGGAAAGGGAGAGAGAGTTTGGAACTGTTAGGAGGGGACTGTGTGTGATGGGAAGACGAGATGTTTGTACAATGGGGTGTCAGGGATCAATATCTTCTCCCTTGTAGTCTCCTCTTTCACTGTCAATCTGTTATTGCTTTCCTACTCTCCCTCAGTCGTTCCCCAGTCACTCTGGAGTCTCTCAAAAGTCACCATCCATTTGTCTTCCTCTTTTACTCTCCCTCTCTCTTATACTTTGAGCAAGGCTTGTGGGGCCATCATGAGAATTGAGCAAAATGGAAATCCTCCCCACTCACACTCACACCTTCCATCCTCTATATGTCATATGCACTTTTATATGGGGGATGAGATGACTGTCTATTTTCCATAGGCTGGACTCCTCGCAGGGACTCTTAAGGTCACAGGAGAAATGGTCGTGTCATAAACATGTACAGTTCAACATTTTTTGCATGATAGAAAAAATTATTAATTAATTATTTTTAATGCATAATGGAAAAAATTATGAAATACAGTTTTGTAGAATTTACGATTCGGTAGCTAGCCCAAGTCATTTAGAAAGAAATTCGCGTTTGTGACTTTTTTCGAAGAAAGTGAATTAATTTCAAAAAGACAATTTCTTTCTTTTGCCTTTTTCCATTATTTTGCACTTTTCTTCCGTTCTTTCTCCTATGTCGCACAATTTTTTATAAATACTGTTTTTCTCCGCCAAATAGATTTGCAGTAGATTTGATTTCTGAGTAAACGTGGGAGCTTGAACAACTTGTAGCTGGCCAATTGAAAATTTGTGAATAATTTTAATGAAACGCCTACACTCGTTGTCCTTGTGTTTGTGTGTCAACTAAAGAGGTCATAAAATTATAAGGAGATTAATTAGCTTCTCTTGTTTCTTCATCTCACTTGTCTTGAACTCTTTTGCCACAGTTGACACTCTCATTTCTAGCTAGAATTTGAAAGGATATTTCCACGCAGATACTTTCAACAATGAGGAACGTTGAGTGAAGAGAAGAAGGGGGTTCGAATGTCTTTTGTGCTCGCTCTGTTAATTTGAAACTTCATCATCATCTTTGATTTGAAGGACTCGGTCGACTGTACAAGAGACTTGTTCCGTTGTGTTTGCATTCTATCTATGCCTAAATGTGTGTGCGTGCATACGAAGAATTTTCAGAAAGACACCTCCTATCATCTCACACTTCTTCCAAGTCAGGCCCAATTTCAGAAGACTGAAAAGTCCTGTGACAGATGTTTCATGGAACAGGTCAAAGGGAGGGTCTCCGGGTAGGAGCTATCCGAGTGGAAATGACGATTTTGCATCATTCCTTTCTCTCTTTCTCTGATATAGTTATCATGCATGTGGACAAATGAGAGGAATCTGCAAGATTGATTGAAGTTTCTTTGGATTCCTCGACATTCTTCATTTTAGAGGGCAAGGATTGATGAAAGATGTTGCCATTGACTAATTAAATATTTCACCTGATGTCAACTTGAAAGTCATTGTAACCAACTTGAGTCCAGAGAGAAAGCAGAGAGAGAGAGTCAGAAAGACAAAGGAAAAGGTTCTGTGTTCTGTACATGGCACACAGAGAAAGTTTCTCTTTTCCAAAAACTGAAGAGCCGACTCTTCTGACACACGACGACAAAAGATGAACCCATGGAATTGTTTTCAATTATCAAATCCAATACAAACTTTTTCCATCTTCCTTTCTCTTCACACATGCACGCAAACACACAACTTTCTCCTTTGGGAGGGGGAGAGGAGAGGAATTTGACAAACTCTGAAAGCTACCACCGGTAAAAGAGGGAAGTCTCATCATTCCAGAAGCTTCCTTCAAAATGTCTTTGCATCTCCTTATTTTTCTCCTCCTCTTCTTTATTTTCCTCCAAGAGTTCTCAGTTGTGGAAATTGAAAATATTTACTTTTGAAATTTTTTTTACACAATTCTGGAATTTAAATCCAGACAGACTCTGGAATTGAGATGATGGTGGGGCTAAATGGCTCATCTCTCTCTTTGTCTGAGAATTCTAGACGTTACTCATTAAGATGATGTGAATATGGGACGGAGGAGGAGGAGGGGTGGGGAGGAGGAAGAGAATTTCATCTTTAAAATGACGGGAGGAATTCCTCCTCGCTCAAAAGTCCTTTGGTTGCGGCAGAGACTGGAGACCAAGATGGAATGCTCCTGGAGGAACATGGCTGGAGGCCACTTGGAATTCTGTAGCTCACAAGGAAAAACGTCAAATTCCCTCCTATTCCCTCCTAGGCTCCATATTGGAGAAAGGGTGGCCTACAGTGGAGTAGAGGGCTGATGTGGCTATGGCCGCATTTGGGAAATACAAAGAAAGAGAGAGAAAGTGAGGAGGATACGGGGCAGAGAAGGAGGAGGAGGCCACATGAGAGTGTTTGCAGTACAAAGTCGGGTCTGATGAAATATGTATGTATCTCTTAATCGGAGTGCTCATAGGACATGATAATTCTGACATTTATCTACCTACATGGTTCAGCCTCTTTCACTTTCTCTCGCATCGCATAGATCGTGTCCTTGTCTACATGTCTCAAACAAAAACAGCCGCGGCGGCGTTATGCCTACAGTCTTCATTGCCTCCTGGCTAGGGAGAGCTTTCTCTCCCTTCCTGGCTTTGGGAAAGAGATACCTACATAACAAACGCATATATGGGAAAAGAGAGAAAACAGTCAGTGTTTGTAAAGCCGCCCCCTCCTCCTCCTCCCCGCCACAGTCAGTACTTGTGTCGGTTAAGATTTTGAGTGCTGAGCATCAGCATAAATGGAAAATGTGTAGGTTCATGGAAAGACAGAGGGAGAGAGCGGGGATTCCTTGAGGAACGAGAGAGAAAGTCAAGATTGTGGAGTCTCAGGATAATGGGAGCTGGGATGTTATCCCATGTAAAATTATTAGTAGAGAATGCTTCGCATTCCAGGCTTATTATATTAAGGAGGAGAAGAGAGAAAGAGAGAGAGAGGGAGAGTGAGGGGGGAGAGCAAGATGCATCTCACGTTTTTGTAGGACAGGCAATATTATTAATTGTTAGATGCAGAGATATTACGGAATGCGGCCCCACCCTCCCCTATCCTTATTACCCGAAACACAAAAAGGAGTCCATGGGGACTACTTACGTCTAGTCTAGTCTACCCACAACTTTTAATTGATTCTACCAATTTTAACCTGTCTCTCTCTCCCTCTCTTTCCTCCTTCTTTTCTTTCTCTCCTCTCAAAAGAAATTCTCTACTCTGCCCTGCCCTGCGACAGACAAACTTTCACCCCCTCTCCTCTTTTACCCACCCATTCACAATCACTTTCTCTCTATACAAGAGGGAGAGGAGGGACATTGAAAAACACCTTACCTGCTTTCTACGAATCTTTTCCAGCTTTTTCCAAAAGTCCTCTTCTCTCTCTCTCTTTCTTTCCAAAAGGAGATTCAAATGGTATTTTAGGAAACTGGATTTGTGTCCCTCCATCCTAGATACGTAGAGTTCTAACTCACATCTCGTTTGATATGATCATTTCATGAGGCTGGCCTTACGCACTCGAATTCCATATACAAAATTGTTGGAAATGACCAGCCATCCATGATGCACACATCTTGACAAATTCATTGTGAGCTAGTTTTGAGAAGAACTTTGACTACAAAAATATCAATTGTGTTGATATTCGTGGAAATACTTAGCCTCGGGTCTCAAAGTTTGTCATCGTGTTGTGTGTGTGTGTTATGGTAAATAATCTACAGTACAGTATGATGTACTAAATTTGTTGATAAAAAGTTATAAAGTTGGACGGGTTGATGGGAATGGAGGGGTGTTGCTATGCACAAGACGAATTAGGTTGATTGTGGTGGATGATGTAATTGTCGCGGGTAGGGAGGGGGAAGCCTTGTTAGTCTCTCTCCTCCTCCTCCTCTGGATCTACAAGTACTGAGAAAGAGAGGAGGGAAGTGGAGGGGGCAACAGGCATCGGCTAGGGCGTAAAAGAAAAGTAGAGGATATAAGCTGGGGTGAGAGTTAGGACGTAGTTTTGAGGGAGTGAGATGGCATTTGGTATGCGAAGGATGGTGTCTCAAGTTGCTCCTGCCAGCCCGGCCCACCTTCGTCTCTTCTTTCTCTCGCTTTCTCCATCCCTTCCTTTCTCCGTGGCTGATGTATGTAGAGGACGACGTAGTATGAACTCACCACCACCGCCATAGATGGGTTGATTAGGGAGAGTCGTGGAGGCCGTTGAGCATTGAATGAGAGTGAAATAAGGTGATGTGAGAGATTTTTTGCAATCACGGTTAGTTGGTTTGCTCTGCTCGGGCCCTCTCCTTCGTGTGTGTGTGTGTGTGCTGGTGTGTGATCTCATTCTATGTATTAGATATAGGTCGCTTGGGTATGGTTTCCTCCACACACACACACTCTCTCTCAGTGGCAAGCTTGACTTTCTTTCATTTTGTCTCCTCATGTACCCAGGACAAAGAACAGTGTGTGTGTGTGGTGGGGAGAAAGGGCGGAGTGTGTGTGTAGAACTGAACAGCACAAGAGAGTGAAAGAGACGAAGGTTACTTAAAGACTTTCTGGGCAACGTATTGGAGCTCTGGGTACAATTCCCACACATTCTTGTCATCAGCTTTTTTCTTTTTCTCTTTCTCACTTTTTTTTCTTCCCCCTCCCGTTTATCAGAGATGAAAGTTCATTCGTGTTAAATCACGAGGATCGCTCTCCTCCCCACCCCAGGGATTACATCTACACACTTACCCATTTCCCAACAACCCGTAACCCGACAAAATGTCAAGCGTCAACTTGTTCTTCCTTCACACACACACAACCAGCAACACGCGCTCTCTCCACACCCTCCCTCTTTTCTTCTTACTTGTGTCCTTGTGACAAGCCAGGAGGTCATACAGTCTCATTCTCCACCACTCGGACTTTTTCATCCCACTGGTCATCTTTTCATTTTATTTATACCCTCCGATTTATCCTTCCGCTCTGACCACTCCGAGGACGAATTACAAACTCACAACTGCATCGCCGCTCTGATTGCATCATCCCTTATATGGACAATGTACATCCCTCCCTTTCTCTCTCTCTCTCTCTTTCCATCCAACTCGGCTAAGGAAACCAAGGGAAAAAAATTCATTCAACTTGGAATCAAACATCCGCCCCTCTTCTTTCCTTTCCCCCGGCCCGCATCTCTCGTCCCCCACCCCAGGGGAATCTTGAAAAACATTTTTCATTTTCATTTCCAGCCTCATTTTCCTTCCGCCCAAATATTTTTCATTTTCATTCCCAGTCGTGACTGCCATTTGCCACCCTCCCTCCCGCTTTATCGTCAACTTTATTTATCTAGCATCAACACTTTTTAATATGACACCGTCCGACGCGTTCCTCTTCACTCGGTTCCACACTCCACACTACAAGAACTGTGAACAGAGTTCCTCTCTGTCAATGCTTGTCTAGGGATGGGACTCCCACTCTTCCTTCTTTCACAACTCTCAGAATTTAAATGCTGGTGGTGCACTGTTTGTGATGCACACGGGAGAGACGAGGACGGACTGCGTGTGTGGGTCTAGTTAAAAGCGGGTATTCTGTTGTCCCAGAGTTTCCCTTCTTTCCCTCTGCCTCCAGTCAGAGCGGGAGAGAAAGAGGGAGAGAGAAAGCAAGAGGAATTAAATGACTTTTCCCTTTGATGTTCCTTCATGATGATCGTCATTGGCATCGTCATCACTTCTCTCCAATTCCTGTCAGCACTCAATATTTGTGTTTGTTTGAGCTTGGGCTCTGCCTGGCATGACTAGTCTGCATTTCCACACACACACACACTCCAACTTGTAAAAACTCAAACAGGGAGAAGTCATTCTCAATTAACTCCTTCCCCTCTCCATCTACTGTGCCCACTGTTGAGGCGAGCATAAGTACACGTTTGGCCAGGGACAAACATACAAGAAAAATTTGCATAAGTTCTTATCGTTCACAGTCGAGTAGTCCACTGGCCAGACTTTACTACTTTCCATGTCGTTTGCATGTGGAGGGGAGAGACCGTCTATTTCTGAAACTCTCTCTCTCTCACACAATTATTATGACAATTAATGCAGTGTTACCAATCTCTTCTCCCATTTCCCTTCTTCCAATTCCCTCACGTCTCCTCACAAGGATTATAAAAACGTGTTAATTTAATTGATCTATAGGTTACTCCGCCTACGATCCAAAGTTCATTGGGAGTCTGAAGAATGTGACTGTGATCCAGGGGAAGGATGCCAGTTTCACTTGTATGGTCGAACATTTGGGTGGTCATCGGGTAAGCCAAACTTATACAGTACATAGTTTAATGACGCCCACCCACCATCATGTCAATTGTCAAATGTGAGATTCTGCTACGATAATGTCCAGTACCTGATTTTCTGAAGAGCCTCCAGATAAAAGTGATCCTAGGATGAGCTCTAGGATACCTTGTCCTCATCCCACATCTACCCTACCAATCATGCTGAATGGACCACTAATTAGAACTGAGAAACTCTCGTTCCATTTTCCCCCACAAAAGTGTGGACGTGCCGTTTAGTTTTGTCAGTAGAAATGAGGACGCGCTTCTTGGAGAAAGTAGTGAAAGTAATGTGAGGTGGAGGTGCACACAAAAATAGACATCTAAAACCCACAACAGGAACGTCAATACCACGTAGACATGGGATTAATTAAAGGTAGCTTTTATTTTAATTAACAAATTTGAGAGGAAAGTATGAGATGCTCATCCGACTTGTCATAAAGTATTAGAGAGATGGGAAAGAATCCATTTTCTCCAGGAGACTCGGAGAAGAAAAGTGACAGGGTGTCTTGGCAAAGAATAATGGTGGTCCAAGTTCGGGTAGAATCTTTCTCTCTCTCTGCATCGTATCGTTGAAATGAGGTGGCTGGGGGGAGAGGAATGAAACGAGAACGAATGTGTGTGTGTGTGGGTGTGAAAGAGAGGGAGAGAGGAAGAGTCTGGGCCACCCGATTTGACGAGCTTACAGTCAATGACTGGGGAATTATCAGCATTCATGAGCCACCACCACCTTCTCCAATTTCCCTCCCTCCGAAAATTCAGAGAGAGGGAGAGAGAAAGACAGGGCAGAAGAGTAATGTGAAAGGCCTCTCCACAGCCCGCCACGTCCCTGCACACATGGATATTTGCTCATTTATTTTATTCAAAGAGACCATCTCAGTCCGTCATGGTATTTGTAAAACCCTTGAAAGCCGTTGAGATATGGACATGGTGGAGAATAACAATATTTGGAGGTTTTAATTAATACATGACAAAAGTTTCTCTCATTGTACTCTACACACGGACTGATTTATCACCAAAACTTTTCGCTCCCCCTCCGTGTGCGAATACGAAAGAAGAGGGGGAAAGAGGGGGGGGGGGGTAGAAACAAGAAGGGAACGTCCCTTCGACTTGTGTATACGTTTGTTTGTGTCTTTTTTCTGTGCAGTCCCTCCTCCTCCTCCTCTTCATTCATCCTGGGAATGTATAAGAGGGTGCGAGGAATTTGTGCGTGAGTGAAAGTTCCCAGTCATATTGCAGGGAACGTGGACTGAAAATAGAGAGAAAGTGAGGGGAAAGGCGGGAGTCCTAATGTGATTAGCTGTGTGTATGTGGGGCGGTCAGTTCGTCGTCACTGGTCATCACCATAGTGAATGAGAAAACTCAAGCTGGACGGAGATGCGATGGTAGTAAAAGAGAGAGAGAGAGGGAGAAAGTTGCTCGGAGGGAAGGTGGGATTTGATCAATGCTGAATGGGGAGGGAGAGAAGTTTTTGCAGTGCTGCGATGCTGCTTCGCATTGATTAGAGGGAAGAGAGGAAGTTTGCGCTTGATTTGCTAGTCAGTCGTGCCTAATCGTAGTTGGTGGTCATTATTCAACTGATTTGCTTCATCTCCTCCTCCTCTTCTTCCCAAAACCCTCTTCTATCCGAATCCCCCTATTTCTATCTCTCTCTCTTGACGCGTTTAACTCCAGCCGCCGACTGGGGTCTTCTCTCGCTCTCCTCTGGCAATTGACATGATGGTCATAAACAATTTGAATGAACAATGAATTACCCCCGTGTACAAATTAGCATAGTGGATAGACGGATGAGTGGAGGCGGGGGTGGAGGAGGGTGAGCTAATGTATTTTGATGAGTTTTGTGTGTCTGGGAATAGATTGCCTGGATTAAGGTTGACACGAAAGCCATCCTTGCTATTCATGATCATGTCATCACGAACAATGCACGCCTCTCCGTCACCATGAACGACAAGGTAACCTGGACTCTACATATTCGGGGAGTTCAACGGGTAAACATTATTCTTCTTTTTTTCAATTCTGAATTCACCCCTCGTTTTTTAAACAACATTATTTGACATTGTGCGTTTGTGTGACACTTTGTCGGGCTAAACAGGTGGATCGTGGGTTTTACATGTGCCAGGTAATAATTTGTTTTTCATTCTCTCCCACACACAATAAAATGTGAAACTCATTTTGAGTCTAACTAGAAATAATTTTCCTCTTAGATCAACACGGAGCCCATGGCCAAACAGGTAAAAAAAGATTTAACCGCTTTGTTTATTTTTTCCTGCTGTTTTGTTGAAAATTGTGGGCTAATCTCCCTTGTGTCCTCTTTCTCTCTATGTTAAACCTGTCCTGGGTAAAGATGGCCTACTTGGAAGTGGTCATTCCTCCGGACATCACATCCGAGGAGACATCGGGAGATCTCATGGTTCCTGAAGGTGGCACAGCCAAACTAATTTGTAGGGCGAAGGGATATCCCAAACCTGTCATTACATGGCGTAAGGAAGACGGCAATAACATCATCATCAAGGAAGGACAGGGCGGTAAACGAAAAGGTACAATACTCGTTTTTTCCCTCATCTCTCATTATCCTCTCCCTCCCTCCTTACTTGAGTGTATGAATGTGTGTGTGTGTGAAGGTGTGACGAAATCTAATTGACTTTTTCCTTTCCCTTCGGCCAACAGTGAAACAGTTCGAGGGGGAAGTGCTGACTTTGTCCAAAATTACGAGGTCGGAGATGGGAGCTTATTTGTGTATAGCATCGAATCAGGTCTGGACATTTTCCCTTTCATGAGTTCAACAAATTATTTAATTTTGTCCATCCCTCGCCATCGTCCACAATTGAGATTTTTATATTATTTTTTCGTAGGTGCCGCCCAGTGTGAGCAAAAGGATGACGGTTCAAGTTCACTGTAAGCACTCACTTTGCATAGAATTCTTTGTGTGTCTGCATGTACGTTTGTGTGTAGAAATAAAATTCTCGTCAATTTTCCAATGTGGTATTTAATCTCAATTAAAATGTTAATGCATGTCGATAATTCAGTTCCATAGCGTAAAGTTTACCCCTCTCTATTTTTGCGCTTCTTTACTTTTGACATATTGTTGCTACTTTGCTGTCTATCCTTTAAAAAATTTCTTGATGAGTCCATCAGAGTCCATAAATTAGCACTAACTGGAGTTTTGTGGTTGTATGCATGGCATGAAAACTGTCAATAACGGACAGACGGAAGCTGTTCCTTCTTCTTTGACTTGAGGAGGGAGGGAACAGTGTAAGGCAAAAAAGTTGACTGAGGATGAACACAATTTGGGAAGGTTGTTTGACTTTGGAGAATACATTTTGACGGAGTGTGTAATGTGTGGAGACTTGGGAGGGAGACAAGGCACACTTGCCCATTAATCAAAATTGAAGGTGGGTTGAATATAGAGGGAGGGAGTAAAGAAAGGGGGAAGGATGACAAATCAAAGGAAGGAAAGGGGGAAAAAGTTTTTTGGGTGTCTGAGAGAAAACGAAGGAAAAGATTTGTTCCCCTCATCATCATCGTCTCTGGTAGAGGAAGAGGGAGAGCGTGAAACTAAGAGAGAGTTTCTTTACCCTGTTGCTTTACTTCCCCTTTCTTTTGTTTATCGTCCCTCCTCTCACTTTCTCCCACTTTCATGCCCCATGAATAGTTAATTAATTGTGACTCTGGACAAACACACAAACATATCACAACTTTGTCTCGCTGAGAAAGCTACAAAGACATTTTTTGTTCGTGTGGCGGACGACTGGAGATACCATGGTCTGTATTTATATTTTTCTCGGACGTAATTTGCAGACATGAGGGGTACAGTAGTATAGTGGGCGGTGTACGTGATTGCGAAGAAAGTAGAGAGAGGGACAGGGATCGAAATGAGAGAACTGTGGATGTGGTCGGGAGGTTCAAGTTGACACGATATAAAGAGCACACGCACACATCGTATTGTGTTGTATGCATGAGGAGAGGAGGGTTGATGTGAAGGATTATTGTTGATGGTCTACACACACACACAGAAAGAGAGAGAGACTTTGGCAGAGAAGAAGAAGAAGAGGGATGGGGTGCTTTTGACAGTCCTTCTCCCCGCATCTTTCATCACAAAAACACACACACACACACACTGGCATCCCCAAGACTGAGCTCTGGAGAGAGCAGACACCACTCCACTCTACGGACAATCTTTTTCTTCTTCTTGTCCGTATCCTTCAGAGTCTGTCCGGGAGTCTGCCTCTTCCTCTTCCCTTCCTTCTCCCCAACAAGGAACGGCAACTCGTGAGCCAACTCATCCATCAACCAATATTTTCACTCACTTTTTTCTTCAACTTTGAAAGGAACTTGGAGAAATCCCCATTGCATGGATCCTGTAGTCAAATCCAAAAAAAGCAGCGTAGCATACCTTTTTACCTCCTCGCCATTCCCTCTTGTACTCTCCTCCTCAGCCCTGATTTCCCTATCAATTATTGACTTTTTTCATCAATGCAAATTCCAACTGCAACAACTTTTTCAATCTCCCATCCTCCTCCTATTCCTCTATTCCCTACATTTGTGTACCGTATTCCAGATTGTGCCACCCACGGGCATCCAACGCACCTTCAATCAGCCAAATGACCAACAATCATCCTGGATTTTACTATGTACCTTTCGTGTGTAAAGGATATTCCACCTTCACACAACACATTCTGTGCCATCACAGTTGATTTGGTCTGAACCCCGAGATTAAGCTGGCTTTAGTTTTTCGCCTCTCCTCCTCATCCACTTCTGTTACGAGGAGGGTAAAACAGGCCGGATAAAATTGGGAAAGGCTGAAGATTAGATTTGAATGAGCTTCCCATCTAAGCCTCCCATCAATGGAGAGTGAAAGTATTTTCCACGCAACATAGTTTCTAGTATCGATTGACAAGGTTCGAATTTTGCTTGACCATTAAACTCGCAGAGAGCGAGAGAGAGAAATTTTGCAAATAAAATATTCCTGCATTTTCATTACACCCATCTATCTAAAGAGGAGGATGGGGCGAAAGGGGGTGGGAAAATTTTTTTGGGATTGTCATCATATTGCTGCTGCTGTATTTTAAAATAGGCCTGCATGATGCACACACACAGCGAGAAATCAATGTGTGTGTCTTGGCAAAAGAAACGAGGGGGACTGGATGTGCAGATGGCTGTTGGCAAGATAGAACTTGAATTTGCATAGACTCTCCTCTTTTCCTCCGTCCATTGTGAGAATGTTGTCAAGGGGCAAAGCTACAGACTAAGTGTAAAGAGATCACTGGCTTTCGAACATTAACTAGACGGATTGATATCCATTCTCCCAAAATGTGTGTGTGTGTTTATGTGTGTGCTTGTGTGTGTAGTCGAAGGAATGCACGGCAGACGCGTTTATTCTCACAAAATGCAAACACACAATGCGTTGGAGGAGGAGGAGGAGAAAGAGAAGGATGTTGTGTTGTTGTGTTGTTGTGTGTGTGTGTGTGTGTGTGTGTGTGTGTGTGTGTTTACTCCCTATACTTCCTTCTTTCTCCATCTCCACTTATCCTGATTGGAATGGAAACTTGCATTCACATTACACTCCCTACTCCCACCTCCCCCTCCCTCTTTCTCCCTCCATTATTCTCATTATCATAACTGCTTTCCCTGCACCCCCTCCTTTTATCTCCCATTCAATGTACGATAATGCTCCTCTTTACTACAATGCCCTCCTTCCAACCTTCCCTTTCCCTCTTCCTCTTTCCTTCACTCTACACTTTTTTCACGTTTTATTAATACCGTCACATCAAATCAAATCTGCCCTTTCTACGTCACTTCCCTCCACACAGCCAACACATCAAATCTAATTTTTTATGCAATTTATGAAAGGATTAACCATCCCAGAAAATATTGTAGCCATTCGATTGTGTTTTGTTTTGTTGTTCTCAAACAGAATCCAAAGATGAATTAATTTGTACAAAATGGAGCACAGAGAAGAGAGTAGGGTGGAAAATTCTTTTCCGGTCAACTCTAATCACTGTGTATGCGTTCGTGTGCGTGTGTGTGGAGCGAGAAGAGTTGGCCATCAATTTCACACACACACAACGGATGGGAAGTAGTAGTAGTGTTGGCGGCACGTGTTGGCAGCTCTCAATTAGGAAGAGCTAGTGTGATCATTTGAGGCCCTTCATTAATGGGATAATAGCTGGAGGCCCCCAGGCTAACGAGGGAACAGGGAATATTCTGACACAATCCAGAGAGAAATTAGATGCAGTTCTCTCTGCATCGTCCAATGTCTACTCCCTCCGGTCCTCTCCTTCTCTCTCTCTCTTTCTGCAGTTGAAAACTGATTCAAAGGGTTAAAAAAACAATGGCTCTTTTTGAGGAGAAAGCATTTGGACAGTCGTAGACTCAACTCAACTCCCTACTTTTCTCTTTACATTTAGACTCTGGGAGGTGAAAGTTGTCTGTCGTAATTTCCGAAAAGTTTTCTTGGAGCATGTCTCTGTGTGTGGACATTGGAGTGTGAGTGCATGAGTAGTGCTTTGTGACCTTGAAATGTTATCTGTGTCTGTGTACGGGAGGGTGATTCTGCGAATTGCACATGTCTCTACCCTCTCTGTGTGTACATAGCTGAGTGGATTTGTGGAGGATGTTGTGAATCTGGTGAAATGCGCTTGGAATAATGAATTACTCTTCACTTCTCGGCCTTCCCTAATTTCCTTTTGAAATGCTATTTTGTGGAATTAAGTTGGAAGAGTGAAAGGAAGGGAGGGAAAGATGTGACTGTATGCAGTTGTAAACATGCTTTTCGTGTCATTTTATTTTGTTGGACTACACACGTAAAATGGAGTCGAGTCACTTTCTTTGCATGAGGAAAATGTGACAAATGCATGGGTCACAAAGTTCATATTTATAATTTAATGCATATCCTTCATTTCTAAATTGTGTTTCCAGATAACTGAAGAAGTGAAAGCTTTCTCCAAATTTCTAATGTTATCGTTCAAAATTTTTACAGTTAATCCCCAAATTTACGTGCCCAACCAAATCATCGCAACAGCCAGGGGACTCGACATAATGGTCGAGTGTACCGCTGAGGCTTCCCCTAAGGCAATCAACTACTGGACGAGGGAAACAGGTATGTCACTTTCACCCTTTTACTCAATTTTCTCGCAGACACATTGAGGTCATCCTGAATGACTTGATCAAAAATGACCCTCTTGAGTAGAACCGTCAACACATTTACAGTACAGGAGGGAACAGTACAAAAAAAGGTGACAAAACAGACGAGTTCAAATCATTTCAACTGGGACCTCCTCTTCCTCCTCTCTTTTCCTTCTCAGAGTCAATGGGAAGGGGGTGCGGTGTGTTCGGAGGAGAGCGTCATATTTCAAAATTATCGGGACTCAGTTTCTCCCCGACATTTTTCAAATAGAAACCGAGCTCTCAAAGGGCACGGGAAAGAAGAAGTAGAAAAAAGGAGGAGGGAAGGTTGAAAAGTGATCTTTTGTGAAAGTGTGTGTAGACCATGTGTACAGACAATAGTATGGTTTCCCCACCATAAATTTTGTGAGGCACTAGAGAGAGAACCACTCTTTTTCTCTCTCTCTCCTCTTCTCTGGCTTCAGTCAGAATCCTTGAAAAACAAGGAAAAGGTTGGGTTTCTTTCCACAGTTTGAGGAGCGTGAAAAATTATCGTGATCAGTGCCAAATATGCTAAATAAGTGTGAGCAATTTCTCAGCCACCAAAACCAACCAATGACTTTCCCTCCATGTCCTTTCACCTTGCATCTGTCTCCTCAATATACTCTCTCCTTGCCATACCATCCCTCCTCATCTTCCTTTTTTCCAAAGTCAACAAACTGGGGGGAGGACATAGTCGTACTTATATGCACGCAGTGTATAAAATATGTAATTTATGCTAATGTTATTTTTCCCATTGCATTGACTCTCCCTCCTTTCCAGCGTTTCCTCCTCTGATTCATTATATTCCAAAATTTTAATCCGAGGTGACAAACCCCCGTCAATTTCAGTTACTATTGAAATTACTTAAATAGAGGGCAATTAATTAAACACGTGTTATAAAATTATCCTCTCCAGCCACCGAAACAACACGCACAAAATGCGTGTGCGTGCGTCCTTTGCGGACGTATTTGTGAAAATTTGACAAGGGCAATGGCTTTATGAGGGGATAAACCTTGATGCTGTAATAATTGATCAGGACTACAGTCTCTATTGAATCATCTCAGACATGGTGAAAATAAGGGCAGACTTTGTTCTCCTTCATTTGTGTTCTCCCAAACAACAAATATTGTCAAATGAGAAGCAGATGGAGGAGGTGGTATGGTTTGAAAACTAGGGTATAGAGTGTGTGTGTGTGGGAGGGGGAGTGAGGCGGCCGGGAGCTGTCAGTCGTAATTAGGAACACACAAGTTAATTTTAACGCTGAGTTAAGCACATGGAGCCTCGGATTACAAATTACAGGGGAGGGTGAAGGGAGAAAAAGAGGGAAATGGGCATGGGAGTCCGTGTGGTCTTTTCCTAAAGACATGCCATGATACAAAGACTTATGATCTGCACACATGGATCCAGGACAGCTTGTCAATGGTGAAGCATGCGAGTGCAGTGGTTGTGGGCAGGGGAGAGACTGCTGCACTGTCTGTGGCTTCCACACATGTATATTATATATATATACAATATACGTGTGTACACAGCAACACATGACGATGTGACACGCTGCCCCGTCTCTCTCTCCTTTTCCCTTTTGTCCCGAACCACCTCGACTGCACTCTCCTCTCTCTAGAAGATTGTCTCGAAACTTGGATGGATCATTAACATGGTCAGGGCGGGTTCGACTCTTCATCTCTCTGACATACGTTCAGTTGGATTCTGTGGGACACATTTATAGAATAAAAGTGAGTGTGTGTGTGGAGAGGAGAGGAGGAAGAAAAATGGATTTTCTATTCTAATCTAGAAATCCACTCATCCAAAATCCATTGGTTGAGAAATAGGAGAGTGGAAATCTTTTATTTCCCTTTGGCCACCATTAATAAGAATAGTTTTGACTGACTTTGGGGAAAGTTGTGTGAGAGAGAAAGCTTGTGTAGGGTAGGGTATCAGTCTGCAAAACAGATGGATGAGGAGGAGTGGGACTTGTCCCTTCTAAACTGGAGTACTTTTCTACAATGGAACTGGATTTTGTTGTCTGCAGAGGATGATGCTCTGGTGAGGGCCTGTGGCCGTTGTGCATATATTGTACAAGATGGGAATGCCGTACAACATGCCATGACTGAACTCTGGGAAAGAGAGAGAGGGAGAAAGCGTTTGTACAAGATGAAAGATATTTTAGGAGAGAAAGAGGGAAAAAGTTGAATTCCAGCGGAATGTCTCGTGCTCTTGTGTTGCCCTACAACACACACACACCCACCCTCTCTCTCTGTCTCTGTTTCCGCTACTTATGTTCGTCTTTTCCTCCAAGCTTTCCTTCCTCCTCTCAGACTGAAGACTTGAAGACGAGTCTGCTTTTTCAATGTGAAACTCGTTTTGTTCTTCTGCTTGTTCATGGGGTCGTCGGTGTTTGGCTCGGAGGAAACTATCTGAGGAATGCAATAGATCTTTGGGAGCTGGGAATGCAGCTTCTCCTTCCTTTTCTCCGTCAAGAGTTGGGAGAAGAGTGAAGAAGGAGGGAGGAGGGGGTAGCTGAGAAGTCAGCCAGAAAATTTCTGATCGACTTGCTCTCCCACTTTGTAATTTTACCATGTGTGCATCTTTAAGTTAAAGGCACATTTACCGTCTTCCTCCCTTTCTCCATGACTCCTTTTCCCCCTTCGTGCAGTGGCCACCTCAACCCTCCTTGCATCAACAACAACTCAACGCCTTTCTCCCTATCCCTCGGTGTGTGTGGGGGAGAAAAACACAATTCCTTGGAGCTATCCTACCGGAGGCATAAACTAGAGATCAACCAACTAATATCAATATAATTTTTTCCACATTCATTCCACTATTTTTGTAAGGATCAAAGGGTTTCCCTCAAAGATTTTTCCAAGTCAAGATTGAGCAGGTATAAAAATAGGCTTCAAAACAGCTCTTTTCCCATATCCTGATATCAGGTATGACGGGAAAGAGGTCATCACCAAAAATACAAGAATAGAAAGTTCAGACACAATCCTGTTCGCTTGAAATTGTCCAAAATATTTAGCCGCAATGTTCGAGAACGAAATAAAACGACCCCTAGCAAAGAATTAATGAAAGTTGTTGTGTCAATGCGTTGAAAATTGTCAAAATAATTAAAAGTCAGACAATTGGAGCCTCCGTTATTTTAATGAAATGAAGTGACATGGGACAAGGGAGAATGTTCAGTTTTTATGAGCCACAAAAGGGGCAAGGATAAGAGGGGCGGAAGAGAAGAGAAGCGGCAGTCTCAATGGCTCTTGAGTCAGCTCTTGAGAATGAAGCAGCTAATCATTTCTAAATTAGGTTAGGTGAAATTGAAGCTTGTTCCCTTTGGCCCTGTGTGTGGTCCTGTGTGTGTGTGGACTCTCCCTTCCAGTGTTGCTCCAACTCTGCACTCGGACAATGATAATGGAGTAAAGAATGTTTTTCTTGCGGCCCCCCTCTTCTCTTCTCTTCCCTTTCTTTTTCTTTTTGTTCTCGGGCAAACGAAATCAAGCCCCATGATGATGTTATCCCTTGTCTTCTCTGTTTTCTTCCTTGAACGGACTGGACTGGCTTTTGTTGTTGCTCCGGTTCCGCTGACAGGGATCTCTTCTCATGAGAAATCTCATTAGTTTCATCAAATTCGGATAAGCCTTTGACCAGTCCAGTAGCCTCTTTCCACTCCGCCCACTCTTTATTCCCCAACTCACACACTCTTTCTCTCCCTCCACGACCACACACACACTACACTGTGCTACATTCAACTTGGAGAGTCATGTGGTCGTCAACATGAGTAAAGTCTGGAGAAAGTTGAGTTGAGAGTCCAGGAGGGGTGAGGGAGAGTTGAAATCGAAACAGAAGGTTCAGAGTGGCGGATGACGATGACGAAGTGAGCAGGAAACCCTCTTTTCCCCCACACACACAAACTCATTCTCTCTTTTCTCTGTATCCGCCTTGGCGGCCTGATCATGAGCCGCATTTCTCCACAAACACAAAAGGACTCTAATACCCAATTTTCCACAATTACGCCTTCCTGCCCTCCTCATCCTTCCCTCCTTCCTTCCTCCTCCCCTTGCAATCTTCTCACAATTAGACGGAGAAGTCAGAAACACTTTTTTAAAGTCCACAACCATCCTCTTATCATGTTTTCATTCCTGAAACAGTCGCCATTTCTTTCCTTCCACACTCTTCAAATACGGAGAAGGAAGAAAGAACCCCATGTCAAGTCATGTCTGTTGAGATGTGAATAAATTTCAGTTGACTCTTGTTTATTTTTTCAAATGGCAGAAAGGCAGAAAAAATGAAAAGAAATTGTCATGCACGTCTCATCTCATAGGCAGTCGAATGCTTATGTGCATACTTAATGGAAAGAGAGAGAGAGGGAAAAAAGGAAAGGAGAACTTTTCCCAACTACATTTTTCCCTCACTCACCCTTCTTTCCCCTCTCCTCGCCTTTTCGTCATTGACGTGAGTGTTCTGCCACAGCTCTTTTCTACAAGCAGTATCATATGTAGGAAGGAGTAGAGGAAGAGGGGAACCTACTCAGGGGCTACTCAGAATGCTAGACAGTGTACAGCACACCACAACATTCAGTTCTTACAAACTTTATGAAGTGCAAATTTCTTGTGAGCTCCTCATGACGCATACGAACATTGAATTGGACTCACTTCCGAAAGGTGTAAGTAACACAGAGAGAGGAATGAAGGATCCCGTATCCACTCATAATTTGGCTGAAGACCGAGGAGACAAAGATGTACAACCACTTTCCTTTTTAATGATGTCACGCTAATCTGGATGTAACAATTTCTGGCTCAAAATTTCAACCAGATTGAGGTCAACAGATAAAAGTATGAGGAAGTGACATTCATAGGATTTCTCTTCATTACTGGTTGGAGTCTTGGATTGTGAGTCCGGGATGAATTAGAGTTGCTACGGTAGGATATGTTGAATGGAGATTCTTGTGGACAATATTTCCATTCATTTCGCCTCAAATCTTTCTTCCCAATCTCTGACGACTCTTCCTTTTTAGTCAAAGTGTAAAGTGTGCGCGTGTGTGTGTTCACATCATCCAGAGTCACTATGTTTTTCTCACAAGTATTCGTGTCCCTGTCAAGTCTCTCTATGTGAATTTAACATGAAATTTAAAATGTTGTCTTACATCCATGTACATACGTATTTTTTTCTGTTCTTTGAATTTCCTTAGGTGAAATGATCATTCCCAATGACAAGTTCAACATGAGTGAAGAAGCTGTCTCTCAATACGGTGTTCGAATGCACCTACTCATAAGGTACATAAACTATAGCCGGACTTTCCTTTTTTCGGTTTTCCTTCAATGGATCTTTACAATTTGTGTATTTTTTTAATTCTCAATTTAATGAACGATTGTAGCTCAAGTTTTTTCTCTTAAAAAATTAAACGTTGATGTTTCTTTTACTCACAATTTAATTCGTAGGAACTTGACGATCCGGGACTTTTCCGGTTATAAATGTATTTCTCAAAATTCCATGGGCAGCACCGATGGTCTTATTAATATTGTTGGTACGTGAACTCAAAACTTGTGTGTGGCTCATGAAAATGTGGGAAGTGTCTGGAGAAAGAAATGATACATATTTTTTTGTTTGGTATTCTTGGAGCAGAGATCAACCTTTCATCGCAAGACAAGAGCTCATTTGTAAATGGAGAGAGGGTCCTCGCACCTGCAGACGGAGAGTACAGTGAGAGTGACGAAGACTCTTCATCTTCCTCCATGAATGGAGGAGGAAGGAAGGGAGGAGAAGTGAGGAGAAATAATCGAGAAAGATCCACACGAGTCCCACTTGTGGATCTTATACCTCCACTCCAACCCATGGACACCCCACAATTGTCTAGTAATGGCGGTAGTCATCATCACCTCATCCGTCATCCTCATCTTCTCCCTCTCATCTCCCTCCTCATCATCACCTTTTGACTCCTTCAAAACAAAAATGTCATCACCATCAACATCATCAACGTTCAACATTATTTCAATGTAGAATAAAAACATGACACACATTTTCTGTTGAGTCCTAGTCTCCTCCACCAACACCTCCTTCTCCTTTTCTCTAAAAAAGTTATCATCTTGTACATACACGTTCAGTACGTCAGGGCAAGGCAAAATCAGACTTTTGGTGATCTCTCGAGTCTCTGTCCTTCCTCAATTTCCAAGTCGATCTAATTTTTTGGTACAGTGACCACCAAAATGATTGTGTATTTTTGTTCAGTTAATCTGTTGTGATTTAATTTGGAAAAGCATCGGGGATTTTTAATTTTTTCTAAATCAGTCGAATGGACGACAAATAAGAATCAAGTTATGAAATCTAAGGAAATGTCTATTTAATCTTGTACACAAACACAAATGAAGTCTACAATACAATACAAATTAAATCAATTTGGTCAAATCTTGAGGAAGAACAAAGTCATTGGAATCAAAAAAGTGTGTGTCTTGTCCTTGACCTACGGTACATTTGCCTAATCATGGTAAATTAAGACCCTTTACACACTCTAAGACGACGGTAAGGGGGGAAGAATCATGACGCAACAATCATATTTGAAAAAAGTAAAGAAAATGACAAAAAAGATATGATTTTTTGTTGGAATAAAATTGTTCATAATCATTTTAGCTGTTACACAAAAAAGAAAAATTTTATCAAGTTCATTTTTAATTAAACTACTAATTAACATTTGTTGAGAAGAATTGTACAGTGGGAAAAAATATTAAGTAAGGCGAAATTTAAAAAAAGAATAAAAAGTTTAGTATTCGTTATGTACGTTGTTGGATGGGGGATGTGGGGAGAGATTATTTTTTCAATATTGTACGAAAGTTGAACTTTTGTCCACATGCATACTTGTAGCTGTTCAGAATAAAAAATGAACCACCATTTTAGTTCCCTGTACAGTTTACACATTGTGTGATGACTTGAGAAGATCCACCAGGATGCAACATGCAGGGAACCAGGGTCATGATCAAGATGGGTCGTTGATTACGACTCAATTCTTGCAGTATCTGTTGCTATCACTTGACACACACGCAATAAGTCAAAAAGGAAATCAAGTGACTACATAGGAAGGCATGGGCAGAGTTCATGATGGTAGAACTCTTGATTCGGAATGTACGGTATGTATGGAATGACTATTGTGTGCGTGGGGAAAAAGTATTATTTTTTTGCAGGCTCTACTTGCAGTTGCAGTGGATGAGGCACAGACTTTTTTCTTCTGGCTTGGCATAGCATTGGATGGCATAGGTGAGAGTTAATGTAGTTATGAGGAAAAGTATCCTTGAGGGACGGTGTGAACAATAATAAATTGTCGGAGTGGGGGGAGGAGGAGGGGAAGCTGCTAACGAGTAAGGAGACTGACGGAAGAGGAGGAGAAAAGACATGTAAGTAGTGTGTAGACAAGGGGGAGAAAGTTCCTTTTCTACCTTCTCCAGCAAAAAAGAGAGCAATGTGAAAGTATGTTCTGTTCTCTCTATGTATGTGTGTCTATGTGTGTGTGTGTGGGTACACGGTGAGGACTTGGGGATGAAGGAGAGTGAGGCTGACTGACTGATGCTGAATGAGCGGATGGGAAGGCCTGACAAGAATTGTTGATCAGAAATCGGTGGGTTTAGCAAGAGGGAGGAAAAATTGTTTCATTACATCGACTCGGAAAGATTTCTCGGCTAAATTGGTCTCTTGGGTGTGCCACGTGAGTCGTGTGTGTGTGTGGATGTGTGTGTGTGGATGTGTGTGCTAGAGTCCTAGCACGGCATTGGCACGGCTACAAATTTCCTTCCTTCCTCCTCCAGGAAAGGTGCACATGTTCTATACATACATTGTATAACATACATTTACAGTGTGGACCACGGCCTCCTCCCTTCTCTATCCTTCCTCATTCTTATCTCTCTCCATTTGTATCCAGTCTCGTCATCCAGTACTCGGAGTATCTGTTGCTACACTACTTGATTCACACTCCTCTTTCCTTTTCTACACTTTCTCTTTGTGTGTGTGGCACTGTGTGGGTGTGTGTGACTTCCTACTACAAATTAGCCAAGGTAATTTCCTCTTTTTCTTAGTTTTCTCTGGAAAAATACGGACTCACAAAAAGAATCTCTTTGTCCATGCTCCAACACACACACACACTCTCTCACACGCTCTTATCCATTGACTCCATTGACTCGTTGTTCGGTCAACTTGGAGGAGAATGACGGTGATGTGCATGGATTTTGATTCTGTCAATTTACTGCAAATACACACAGAGAGTACACATACAGATATACGGGCAATTTCATAGACTTTCTCCCGTCCTGTTCACACACACATGCACACACACGGCCACGATCATCATACATGTGTGTGTACAATGGCTCAATGACTTTCCTCCATTACCCCAAACTATCCTCACTCTGACTAATGAACACATCCTCTTGTATCCACCCCTCCCACACACACACACACATTCTCCAGTCTCTTTTCATGGTGAGAACAGTGAAAGTAGTAAAAGGAAGAAAGGAGGGTAGATCATTAATTGTTATTTATGGAATCTCCAAAACAAAACACACACACATTATCCCTCGCTAACCACATGTACTTTCAATTTACAATTCCATACTCATATATAGAAACCCTACCACAAAATGCACAGTTGGAAAGTTCACACAACCAAACACCCCCACAGTACCACTCACTGTACACGCGAAACACTGTCAAGTTCAGCAAAATGTAAGACTATGCAAGTTTAACACGCATCAAACTACAATCCGTCACGTATTTTCTCCTCTGGTCTCCACATCTTTGCAAAATACACGACCAATTCGTCGTCGACGAATTACGTAGGGTTCCTACCCAACTCCTTTGGAGAATTGCATTCAATGCACTTTGTAACGTTGATGAAGAATGTGGATGAACTTGTAGGGATCAGGAAATGTGTCTCAATGACTTGGAATCCTCAAACATGTACATCTCGATTCGACTATAGGAAAACTGTACTGTGTGCGTGTGAAAGATATGTGTGTATACATAGAAAGAAATTTAATTTGGATCCGAGTCCTTGGCGGTTGACACATTCCTACCATTATTTCATTGTGGTCAGGGGGTGAGAAGACACGCTACGCATTACGGGGGTGGTGTTGGTGTGTGTGTGGGTGGTTGAGTATATAAGGGAACGAGAGGTGTAGAGCTCACTTCAGATGAAGATATTACCATTAACATGTTTGGAGGAACACTTTCCCATGTTTCCTGTTCCTCTTACAATGTTATTCAACGGTGTGTCATTTATTCCAATTGGCCACACTCAACGTCCTCTGTAAGTCCAATATCCGGGTGGGATGACAAGGCCGTTCCTTTCCTCCTTCACCCACACACACTTTCTCTGCCTCCCCTCTTCTAAGGTGGGGAGAACCGGGATGAGAACTTTCCCTCTATTCGTTGTGTGTGTGTGAATACGTGGGTGGAGTGTTCGTTCCTTTCACTCTTCAATGATTAGATCCATAGACCCTATGGGTTATTTACCCAAACTTTATCATTTCTCCACTCTCACTTCCTTCAGTCCCCCACCTTGTTCTCCTTTCTCTTCCCCTGTTCTGTGAACAGGACAAGAATATTGAAAGACAATGAAAACATGAGGAGATGGACTGAGGTGTAATTATAATTTCAAAAGTTGACACTCAAACTATTTGCCACGGTGAATGACACTAGGACAATGAGAAATAATGGGCTCCAAGAAACCAGTCCCACCGGGACAAGATGTGACAAAGGAAAATGTGTTCTTGTACAAAAGACGATCACATGGACTTTGTGTCATTATTATCATCTTGTTGTTGCTATTATGGCCATAAGATAAGAGTTCATATTTCCCTCTTCATCCCACTAGTTACATATGTTTTGAGTTTGATGCAGAGTGATGGTATACATGACTCACTGTTGGACTTTCTCCTCCTGTCTTTCAACCTCCCCACCGCCTTTCGTCTCCAGCTTCTGATCGATATATTATCTTTCAATTGACTTGGGCATCCGGAAACCAAACCAAACGGATGCCACTAAGAAATGATAACAGTTCTTGTCGCTTCAAGCTTTCACTTTCCAAAACTCCACATGTACAAAAAGAGGAAGAGTTTTCGTCTCTCCTCTCCTCTCTCTCTGTCATCCCCATCTTGTCCCATCGTGTCGTGTCTTGTACAGGAGATGAGATATGCTCGAGTTGGGCTCCAGTCCAGTCATCTTTAATTGTTTACCAACTCGTCTTATTTCAACATTTCACCCCCAAGCGTGAAGTCGCATGTTCTCTCCATTCAAACTCACATCCCTTTCCATTTTCCTTTTCATGCGAATGCGAATGTGTGCGTGGGTGGGTGTACGGAGGGGCCAGGGACATGGAAGGAAACAATATTATACATAAATTGAGTACACTCAACCATCATGATAATCATTGCAAAATTGGAAAACAGACTTTTGTCTCTTGTCAACTTTCTCCGCTTTCCTTTTACATGGTTTGACAAAAATTATGTATAAAGTAAACATCCAGTGTTAAAATTAGAAATGAAGTAAAAATCATGTCCAATTATGATTCAAGTCGTAATTATAGCCAAACTCTTCACCTGTCATGTTGACTAGTAACAATTAACCCCAACTGTATCAAAATTACTGTTTTGTTTGAGTTAGTGTACAACAAACCCATTGAGTATTCTTGTGTGGTTGGTATTATTCGGTGAAAATTATTATGACAAAAGAGGAAAGACATGGACTCCCGTTTTTAGGGCAAGTATGTAGGATGATGGGTGGACATTGGGTGAAAATAATGGGGATAAAAGTGGTGAAGAGATGATGTGAGGGGATGGTTAAGTAGATGATTCCGAATATATGCGTTCGTGACTGGTTTTTAGTGCAACGTGTGCAACTAAAATTCTCTTTTCCCCTCGCTCTGCCCACCACAATCCTAATGATAATCCTCCCAACCAACCATCCCCCATGCAAAAACCTGGGACTAGACAAATTGACTTGACTCAAATCCTAAATCTTTCATCATTCTCCCAAACAACCGTGGATATGGTCGAACAGCTTTTCTTCCTCTTCTTACTGCACAGTGTACAATGTACACACGAAATACAGGTATGTATCTTCATATGAAGAATCGTTTGGTCACAGCCATCCTACATGAATCACCTATCTGTATGAATATCCATCACATTTTATTCATTTTCCACATACATGGATATGAGTTCACATGAGTTATATATGTATATATACTCGTATAGAGTAGAAGACAATCCTCCAGTAAATTCTGAATTCATTTTGATGGTGTACACGATGCATGTGGGTAGCTTGTTTTTTTAGAATCAAGAGGATCAAGGTGCAATCACTGTACAAAATAATACTATAATGAGGCTTACCAGTGGAACGCTGCCAGCTAAATAATGATGATGATTTTAATCGCTTCTTCATCATCATCCTCCTCTTCTTCCTATACTCTTTTTCATCCCACTTTCCCAAGACCCATCCCTTCACCCGGATGGTTTCATCCACGAACCAGACTCAGATTTTCATCCATATCTGTTCCATTGATTTGCATACATGTGTGTGTGTGTTTTCTGTTTTGTTCTTCCCTTGAGTTGGCACAACCCACTACACATATGTATCACTTTCTCTTTCTCTTTGTGTATGCTACAGTATGAAAGTATTAAGTATGCAAGATTTGATAACCCTTCCCTTGGGCACCCCCATTTTCATTTTCCATCCTCTGCAGATGCTACAAAAAAATAGTCAAGAACAGTCAAGTTCATGTACGGAGCATATGGGAATCTGTTAAGTTAAAATGGAGAGAGAGAGATAGAAAGAAAGTTTAAAAACTGCCATCACAATGTACTAAACTAAACCAACTGCTGACTATCACACTCTACCCTTCCCCCTCCCAGCTTCCCTACATCCTCCACTGGAATCCATAGTATGGATCTTACGGAGAGCATAATCTGGGGAAATAATCTGACAATTTTGCAGTGTATGAAAAAAAAGAAAGTAAAAAATATTGCACAATTTTCTGCACATTGACTTTCTCTCTACTTCAGAGAAAGAAGACTCGTTTGGACGTGGGTTGCAAGAAGATTGTCCTCAGCCATCTTGTGTGTGTGTGTGATGGTTATAATATTAAACGAGATGATATGACACAATTATTATTTTTGAAAGAAAGTCTCGCAAGTAATGGATAAATCCATAAAAAAATGACACAGACACACAACATAAGATATACACACACACAAATACACACAGAAGTAACACAAGTTTGGATCCTACATGAAGAATAGTCTGACAAAAACCGACGTTCCACTGTGTAATCCTTCACCCCCTTTTTGTAAAAAAGGAAGAAAGAAGGAGAGAAAAGGAATGGAGAAAACTAAAAGTGACTGGAAAACATTTCACGGATGATTTTATGTAAAAATAAACAAATGTGTGGACTCTCAAAAAATTTTTTTTTTATTTTCCTTCAAAGAAAGTGAAAATATGAACATTTTCTCTTTGCAATCCTTGCATGTGTATTGCAAGGAGTGGGGAAAGAAGAGAGAGAAGGAAAATGGATGATGGGTGATGCAAAAAGAAAGTTTTTCCTGTAGTACATTTTTTTGTTGAGAAAAATTACTGCTTGAACTTGATGAAACCATTTGATGAAAGTACAGTGGGTTTGGGAGAGAAGGGGAGAAGAAAAAGTCAATCCTCCTGCTTTGATTTGGAGTTTGCCTATATTCGAGTATATGAGGGAGAGGGTGTGTGTGTGTGGTGAAGTTGTTGGGACGGAATGTCTTGCCATGTGTGTGTGAAGGAGGGATGATGGGTAAAATGGATTGGAGAGGAGGGAGTGAAGGAAAGTAGGAGAGTTGAGATGGTCTCATAGATGATGAGGCAGAAGAGATTGTGATAGGTATTGGTCTCGGGTGACCTATCCTCTATGAATTTTCACTACCATTCCCCCTCCCCACAGCCAGCCGAAACGGGGAAAGACGAAAGTAAAAAAAGACGACCGACCAAAAAGGGGAAGCTAGATTCTCCTCCAATACATCCATCCACACACACACACTCTCTCTCATACACACATATGGATATTGTTTGCTCCACATACGTGAATGGTTTTCTGCACTAGGGAGTGTGACACACACCACTTTTTTTCAACTTTCTATCTCTAGATTTGTGATTTGTCCAGGGATGTCCACTAAATTGATCTCAACTGGCGTGGTGTGTGTTCACTTGATTGTCATAGACTCTCTTGAAATACACATCAATAATTTGCAAAGAATATAATTTGCATATACGAAATTTGTAATTCTTCATCATCATTTCTAATATTTATTTTATATTATTGAAGATTTAATACTGTAACATGACCAACTATTCTAGGAAGAAAGTGTACTATTCCCTTCCTGGAATATTTAAATAATAAATTTTGTGTAAAGGGTAAAAGGTCAAGAGGTCATTCTTGTCAAGTTTAATTACCTCACAGTCTAAATCCAACCGGACAGTTATGTATTAATAACATGCACTCCCCTTCTCAGTTCAATCTAAGCTTTCACTGAAATAGCCTTTCTCCACGAAAGGAGGAGAAAGGTCTTTCTCTTCCTTATCAGTGAATTGAAAGGTAGACTACGTCGTGTAATTTCCTGTTGAAATCTCAATTCAAAATCTTTTTCCCCCAAACTTTTTTTCTTCATCGTTCCTTCCCTATCTTTCGTCCTTTCCTCTCAAGACTATTTGATCATTATATACATTACACTCGTAACGTGGATGTTCGTCCTATGAATGTTCCCTTAGGCCATAACCTAATTTCTCTGTTCAATTATCTGCCGATAGGATCAAAGTAAGTATACAAATACACTTTTCTTTTTTTAAAAAAAAAATAGGCGCATACTGATTAAAATTAACTGTGCACACGACAAAAGGCTGGAATTGCGGAAAATGGAAGACAAAGAAGAAGCCGGGTTTCGGAGAACATCAACAGAATAAATATTAGTGCAGTGGAGTATCTGTAGTTACCCTCTGTTTGGAACATAAAATAGATTGATACATTTTGATGGACCATCACTGCATTTATGTTATGGGGTGAAAGATTTTAATGATAATAATGAATTTGGTCATGTGCAAAAAATGTGTCAATTCAGCACACACCCCTGAGTGCTAGAAGGAGTGTAATGTAGCTGTGAACTCTCCAGTCCCCTCTCTCTCCATATATATCATAGGGGGTGGTGTATTAAATGGCTGGAGATTGAAATAGAAGGATCGTGATTTTGATTCGGGTGGTTGCAGAGGAGGAGGGGTTCCTTCCGTTCCTTTTGCCCTGTTTTATCTGGTGGGAACTGATGACAAGCTGGAAAGAATGATGAATCGACATGGTGTGGCATTGAGCTGAGAATCTATTTCTAACATTCCATGCTTTGTACATAGCCCATAAATTACATCGGCAAGTACGTCATGAAAGAGAGCGCCATTTCACACACACACATTCTATATATTTATAAACTATCCTTCCTCCTCCTTCAGAGTCAGACTTTTGGTGGTGGCTACAGACACATTATTCACGCCAGTGTGTGTGTGATCTCTCTCTTCCTCTCTCTCCATGTATATTTTCTATATTATTATTATATTTAGATAAACTGAAAAATCCTGTGGCTAAGGAATTCCCATTACCACCCGTAGATACCCACACACACACTTGTAGGTACATCTCCTCTTTTCCCCTCACAATATTTATTATTGTATCACTTTCACAGGATCTGATACATGGGAGCCCCTTTTACAATTAAACGATAACGGGTATACACGGGTATTTATGGTGTGCATAATTATAATAGTTACATAGAAGGGTCTCCCTCTTTTCTCTTCCTCCATTTCAACTACCCTTCAATTCCAGCACAGACTCAATTTTCAAAATTTACTCTACACAATTTTTATGATCCTCCTCAACCCAGACAGAGTACAATGGGAATGTGTGTGTGTAATAAACAAAGTAGTGGAAATTAAACCACACAGATGAGACTATAAACTGGAGGGCTGCAAAGATCATATGAATAGTTGGGGTGTGTACGGGTGAGTGTGTGTGTGTGTGGGTGAAAACAATTTATTGTCTCTCTTACAATATAAATTATCTATGTGTATAAAATGAGTTTTCCTCTCCATTGAATGCAGCACTCAGTTCAAGAGTATTTTACACTCGCAAACAATTCCCTCCTTTCGTAGTGGATATTTTATATGCACTGTACTCCGTACGAATAGTTAAGGATGGGCTTCTGGGACTGAAATGTGGGATGAATACACTTTAGACACTCCAACACCTTCCCTTCATTCACCCTCATGGATGAGTTTTTCCATTCGTACACTTGGATTCTTCAAGTCGTCAACAAGCAATCAATAAACGCTTTTTCTTTGACATGACAAAACCAAATTCATTGTACGGACACATGGAGAGAGAGAGAGGAAGGGAAAGGATATAACTGGATGAATCATAAATTCAAGGAATTGGAGAAAATTTTGGAAGTGATCAGTGAAGACTCATTTACAATATTCACAAGGCACACACACCCACAGGAAGATCAAGTTGAGATCATGATGAGTTATGGTGTCAGGGACGACGAATGAATTTGAAAAATGATTGAAAGACAAATATTGTGGAGGGAAGGATGGAATTGTATGACCATGAGTCGATGCAAGACAAAAGTGGTTGAATCAAGTGGAAACAAATAAAGCGGGGGTGAGGGTGAGGTTCTCGGTGTTGAGTGTGTGTGTGTGGAGATGGCTTAAGACCCGGGTGATATACCTAATATTGATAATGATGGATAATAAACGAGCTGTTTTGTGTGTGTGTGTGGACTCCCCTCATGTACAAGTCTTTATTTTACGGAGAGTTTGTAACCTCATCGATTTTGTTTCCTAAATACTACAACACACACACACACACTACATAATGCATATGTTACGTGTGTGGAGAGAGGGAGAGGGATCGTTGAAAATATGGTTGAGTTGACGGAGGAAGAAGGGGATAGAGTATTGCCTATTGTTCCTATTTTATTAGGGAACCCCTACCCATTTTATGTGTGCTGTGTCGAATGCAAATTGTGGAGGGCATGGAATAAGCAGATGACACGAACAGATCCAATGTGCTCGGAATTCTACCAGGGAGATTTTTCTGCTTCCCAAGTCACATCTCTCCCCCTTCTCTCCCTTTCCTTCTTTCTCCAGTCCCCTCTTTCTAACCCTCTCTCTCAAACACTTTCACTCCCAAATCATTTTACATATCCACACACACACAGAATATACACATGTCCTACACATCCGCAAATTTACATCTCACCCTATTTACCTTCGTTAGCTACTTGTAACGTGTCATGAAAAGGGATCTTTTATGGAGTTCATGACCCTTCCGGGGAGGATTCTGGAGATTTTCTGGATCCGAAATTGGGGCCACTGATGACATCTGCCACCATCAGTGACAAGAGTCAAACGGAGGGGAAAAGTTTTGTCCCAAGTTTGAAAACCCGAATTTTGGAAGATCTTTTACTAGAGTAGAATGAGAATTATTGAATTATCGAAGGAAAAAATTACTGTAGTACAACTTAGTAGCTGCGGATTTTTATTCTATTTACTGGTGCGTGAACAAGCAAGTCCACAGAATTGTTCTCAAGAAATTAATTTTCAAATAATTTGTAAAGATTCCCGTGAATTTGACGTGTTCATCTTCTTTTATGCCTTATTCCTGTTAAATGCTGAGAGTATTCTCAGAAGACTTTGTTTTCTTGGAAGAAGTACTCTCGGTTATTGCAATCCAAGGCAAGTAATTTTACTTAATGCTTCCAAGCATTAGTCAAATTGATGTGCAAGTGCACAATTATCACGTCATGCCTTCAGTTTAGGATGAGCAGACTGGAATAAAGCTCAAACAGAGGATTACGCAAATGTAAGCGTCAGCATAATCTAAACTTGAGTGCCTTCGGCATATTTACCTGTAATCATATTTTTGATTTTTTATTGACCGGCAAACTCCAATCATTTCACTGTCATCATCATTTTATAATGAAACACCTTCACAACCGAAACATTTAAATAAATCTGTGCCACATCAAAAATCTTTTCTTTTCTGTCTCTCACACACAAACCCACTCAAAGGTAAATTCACTGCAGTGTGAATCAGAGAACAAAGTTGGTTAAAATTTCCATACCAAGATTTTGCTTTGGCACGTTCAAGTAAACTAAAAACTGGTTAAATTTAGATCAAAATCCTTCTCCCGTGCAGTGTCAAAGAGTAAAAATAGTTTGTAATGCCACTAGTAATGCTAGTAAAGTGTCAATCAGAGTATAAAGTTTTTATTTTTGGCCCCACGTTTTTGAGACCGTCATAAAAATGTGAAATTTCCAGAAAAAACCACTTCAAAACATTGTTGGGCATATAATTACATTCTTGTTTGTTGTTGTTCTTAAAAGTTCGCGTGTGTGATTGATCCTCAAAAGAAAAAAGACACAATGTCTGATGAATGGGGCATGATGCCATAGGCTTAATACAAAATGTTGAACTTTGGATTCCAAAGTTTGGTAGAATTAATAACCAGACGCAGAGCCCGCATACACACACAGCATCTATTAAAGTGATTATATGCAGTTTGAATCAAATCATTTGATGCACAGACTCAATTTCACTCTACTTACGTGAATTGGCACGGATGACCATGTTATACATTTTTTAATTACAATTGTCAAGTTTATTCATATATGAATCAGTCTCATTTGCCAGTACAGCTTGTAAGTTATCCTCCTCTTTTCTCTCTTGAATCAAGAGTTTTGATCCACAATAAAATAACACTTGGACCAAGTCCAGTAATGGTTCATGGTCATCCCAGATGAACCAGCAGTTTTTCCAGTCCTCCACAACCATCATCATCATCAACTTTAATTTATTTAAATGTTGAGACAATTTCCATTTCTCTTTTCGCTCTTCAATACCATCCAATTTTTGTGATTGAAAGGAGGCGAGACTTTTTAATTCACCATGTAGCCCAAAACTGACCAGACACATTTCAAGTCGACTCTTTTACGAGATGATAGGACAATGATTTAACCTACTGACCTATTAAGGGATAGACTACTTGTTAATACAACCCGTATAATACTTAAGTTACTGTACTATCGCTTAAATGAGTGAGCCACGTGTGTGTTCTTTGTGCCTTTCGTACATCCAATATTTTCAAAAGACACACTTTATAATGTTGAAGTCTAATCAGGGTTTCAATAGAATTTTGACCATGACAATGACCCCCAGGCAGGATTCCGGGAATGCAAAAAAGTGTGTGGCTTTTTTGGGGTGTCACTTTTCATCAGTGATCGTCATCAATTGTTGAGAAGTGCACGTAAGACAGATTATGAACACTTGATGCCTCAAAAGTACTTAAAAGATAACTATCTCATTTTGTCATACTTTGATATGGAGAACCAGAAGTTCTGGTTATATGTGACAAGCTTGTTCATGAGTGTCTTGATATTAAAAAAATTTCGTGCACTAGGTAAGTTGTTAGAGGAGATTACCTGACAAACAATAATAATTGGATTGCGGATTCATTGTAATTGGAAAGTACCCAATCAATCATACTTTATATAAAAATTCATTTGATTGTTGGGCTCTCCAGAGTACTTTTACAAGTTTTTGTTTCTTTTTTTGTGACGCTTGTGGAGTATACTGAAGAAATTTGCATCAGTGACATTTTAATGTAAATGTAAGTAGTGATCAGTACCTTCCGTTTGAACATTTTTACAAACTGCAATTTCCAAAGAAATTCGGTTGATAATTGGGATGCATAAGCTGCATAAGTCAGAATTCTGAAGCGATATGAAAACAAAAACAACGCTGCAAAAATCTGAATTCAAGCAGATGTTTTGTAAATTACATAATGCGTCAAATGATGTGACTCACATCATTTGAGATATAAAGTCATAATTTGTAAATATTTTACAGCTTTTAAATGCAAAATACAATTTGTAAGAGGTGTTGACAAACATTTGAGCACACATCAATAGAATTAACAAATATACCGACGATTGATTTGTCAACAATCAAAAAAATATTCATTTGAATTGACAAATACAAATACAAATAATTTGTAAAAGCTGATAATTGTACACGTGAAATTTGGTCATTTACACCAGACACTTTCAACTCTTCCCAATTCATGTCCAATTTGTTCATGACGTAGTAACTTACTAGTAACTCCTTGTTATCAAATAATATTCAAATGAAATATATTTTGGAAATGGAACTCTGCCTTTCTTAAGACTAGAGGATAATAAACGAGGATAAATGTCAAAGACCCTCAAAGAGACAGGCTCGTGCTTTTTTTCCAAAAGTCCAAATTCTCATGTTCCCCTTTACGTCACTAATACACTAATAAGGACTATTTAATTCCGTTGAATATCAATCAAATTATCCACACTATTTATTTGGAGTATGATCCATCTTGAAAAATAATTTTAACTCGCACTTTAAAATTTTTGCAATACCTACAACTCAAGTTTCACTTACGTCATGCGACCTAAATCATAACAATTTTTTCTTAGCCTTCCTTCTCTCTTGTCAGAGTCAGACTTAATGAGACGATTGTTTTCTTCCAAATTTCCTCCATGAGAGAAACTAACTACGTTGTTTGTAGTTAATTTTAATAAATCCAGACGGAATTAGGATTTAGTAAAATCATCCTGCAATTTTGATTAGTCTCAAACAATTGTTATTATGATGCGAAGATGATTTAGAATTTAATGTTATGACTCTACAATCGTAATCTGAACTTAACAAACTTTGTTTTTGTTGTCTGTGAGTGTAAGGGTTGAGGATACAAAGAGAAGTAATAAAAACCAAGTTTACACGTCAATTTTACGACTGTGTGTAAGCAAATTACAAACAAAATAAACCGTCAGTAAGAATTACTGCGGCATGTCTATTATTAAACTTAATAACAGTTCTCACTGTCAAATTGTGAGAAATTGACACGGATCATGATTCATCGTCGGTGGGTCTGCATAATTTTATTTAAGGATGCACAAGGAGGAGGAGGAAGATCTTTAATATATTGTACCACATTGTGTGTGTCATACATATATTTATATAATCTTGAACGTACAAAGGACTATCATTTGTGTGGGTGTGGACCGAAAGGAGTAGTACTTTTAATTAACTGTCAATCATTTTTTCTTTACATTTCCTGTCCCATGAAATAAGTCTGTGCTCGTTAATATGCGTGTGTACTGTGTACGTCCAACAAGCATCCAACAAGTTATTTTTGGGGTATCCTCATCTTCTAAAGGATGTCATAATTATATAATTCTTTGGGGGAAAAGAGAACAAGTTGACCTTGACAAGATATTCACTTAAAAAATCCAGGTAGACGGACCCTCCAGGATCTGGACTTGTAAAAAATAATAATTCGTGTTTAACTCTGTGAGCATGCAAAATGAGGCTTTTACTGCCTGTACATGAAAGCTAGGTAATTAAAATCATAAATGATACATTTAAAATGAGTTTTAATAACAAGGAAAATGGCACAAAGAGCGAGAACAATCCACTGGAAAATTTTGCAGTCGTTATTTACTAATGAGTAAAGCTACTCACTAGTACACACTACAGTCTGTAAAAAAATCAATTTGCAATACACTTTTTCCTGTCAAATTCTTTTACAATAAGTATTACATTAGAGCTCATATATTGGTATTGACGTTTCAATAATTTATTGATATTGTATTGGTATTGACTTGTCAATAAATTTATTGATCAGTCAATAAG